>JAKUCV010007280.1:287102-331869 GCA_028386065.3 Turnera subulata
AATCTAGGAAAATTTGATGCAAAATCTGATGAAGGCATCTTTCTCGGTTATTCATTGCGCAGCAAAGCGTATAGAGTCTTCAATAGACGTACTTTGAGTATTGAGGAATCTCCTCATGTTGTGTTTGCAGAAAATGATACTCGCTTGGCGAGAAAGGATTTTTGTGATGATCTTGTAGGTACACTTGAGAAGATGTCATTGGATGATAAGGAAGAAGAAGACATGCAAGACACCTCTTGGAAGAAAGGAAGCACTTCAACCGAACCAACACCTCAACAAGAAATGGAGGTTACACCACAACTAGAGCAACCAAGCCCCGTTGGAGATTTTCAAGAAACAACGGTTGATGTCAATCAAGAATTACCTAGGGCATGGCGAGAGTCCAAAGATCATCCACTTGATACGGTAATAGGTGATATCAACCGTGGGGTAAGTCCTCGTAATTCTCTTAGAGATAATATAGGGCACATTGCATTTGTCTCACAAATTGAGCCTAAAACTATCTCAGAAGCAATTAATGATGAACATTGGACCTTGGCTATGCAAGAAGAGCTAAATCAATTCAAACGTAATGATGTTTGGGAATTGGTTCCGAGGCCCATTGATCATACAATAATTGGCACAAAATGGGTGTTTAGAAACAAACTAGATGAAAGTGGCACAATAACGAGAAACAAAGCTAGGTTAGTAGCTAAAGGATATAATCAAGAAGAAGGAATAGATTTTGAGGAAACATATGTACCCGTTGCACGACTAGAAGCCATTCGTCTCTTGCTTGCATTTGTATCATCTATGAACTTAAAAATTATATCAAATGGATGTAAAAAGTGCCTTTTTAAATGGTTTTATTCAAGAAGAAGTATATGTTGCTCAACCCCCCGGTTTTGAAGATCATGCATTTCCCGAACATGTTTTCAAACTTAAGAAAGTTCTCTACGGTCTCAAACAAGCTCCAAGAGCTTGGTATGAACGTTTGAGTAAATTTCTTTTGGATAACGGGTTCAATAGAGGCAAGGTTGACACTACCTTATTCATAAAGAACAAAAACCATAACATCCTTTTGGTTCAAATTTATGTTGATGATATTATATTTGGTGCCACTAATGAGTCTTTGTGCAAAGAATTCTCTAACATGATGACCAGTGAGTTTGAGATGTCCATGATGGGTGAGTTGACATTCTTCCTTGGATTACAAGTCAAACAAATGAAGGAAGGAACTTTCATCTCCCAATCTAAGTATTGCAAGGAGCTACTTAAACGCTTTGAAATGGACAAATCCAAGCAAATGGCCACACCAATGAGCACTTCCATCCATTTGGACAAAGATGAGAAAGGTATTGAAGTAGACATTAAGAAATATCGAGGTATGATCGGATCACTTCTCTACCTTACAGCAAGTAGGCCGGATATCATGTTTAGTGTATGCTTGTGTGCAAGGTTTCAATCATGTCCTAAAGAGTCCCATCTTAAGGCTATAAAACGAATAATGAAATACCTTGTAGGCACACTAAATGTTGGATTGTGGTATCCTAAAGGCTCTAATCATCATCTTGTAGGCTATTCCGATTCTGATTTTGCCGGTTGCAAATTAGATTGAAAAAGCACTAGTGGAACATGTCATTTGCTAGGTAGCTCGCTAGTTTCATGGTTCAGTAAGAAACAAGCTAGTGTTGCATTATCTACCACTGAAGCAGAATATATTGCCGCTGGAAGTTGTTGTGCACAAATTCTTTGGATGAAACAACAATTAAAGGATTATGGTCTAAGTCTTAGTCAAGTACCTCTTAGATGTGATAACACAAGTGCCATATGCTTGACTAAGAATCCCATTCTTCATTCAAGAACTAAACATATAGACATTAGGCATCACTTCATTAGGGATCATGTGTCTAAGGGAGATGTAGCTATTGAATTTGTGAAAATAAATCTCAACTAGCTGACGTTTTCACAAAGCCTTTAGACAAAGAGTCGTACTTTCGCATCAGAACCGAACTTGGCATCCTTGACTCTACTTTGATGTAATCTTTGCGTTTCTAAATTCCTTTGAACATTACTGACTTGGGCGTCGGAGAGTCCCCTAATTTGTTTTGCAGGTACTCTCCTCACTAAGGCAACAACATAGGGGGAACATGCCTCATATGGAGGAGGATATCACATTCCTTATCTTGACACAAATAGGAGTGTATAGGTGTAGTTAATATGTTGTCCAAAGCACAACCTATCTTCTTGTAAATCATTTCTTTTTGCTAATGCCAAAAGGGGGAAGATGTTTAGATGAAGTATATGCATCAAGCTAGGGGGAATTGACATTAACCTATGCATCACGATAGGGGGAATTAACCTCATAAAATTCAGCATATACTTCTACATGTTTGTCATTATCCAAAAGGGGGAAATTGTTAGAACACATGTCTTCATGGTTCATTCATTACAGGTTTTGATAATGACAAACAAGCATTGGTTCAATTGGTGACATCCCTGAAGCATCTTTGAAGCAAAAAGAAATCAAGCAAAGATCAAAGAGCTCAAACAATGTGATCAAGAATTGAAGCTACAAGCAAGCAGAGAAAGATGAGTTAGGAACACAAAATGTACAAGGGTAAAAAACTCAACTTCTCTTAGACATTGGCTCAAACAAACCACATTTCCATCATACATTTCATAAGCATGCTTTCAAACATACCTTTCAAACATAAAACTGTGTTTTAAGTCCAAAACATCGATGTTGTATTTCCAAACATCGATGTTTCTTTGTTTCAAACAAAATCAAATTTTATCCGAAGCTCAAAAACATCGATGTTGTAACCAAAACATCGATGTTCTGTTTTTCCAAAGTTTTACAAAATTTGGCCGAAGCGGAAAAACATCGATATTCCAATGGCAACATCGATGTTCTGATATTTGGTTTCAAAAATGAATTTTGCCGAAGCCAAAAAACATCGATGTTGTCCTGTAAAACATCGATGTTGTTAAATTGTCTTCAAAATGAATTTTGGCCGTAGCCATAAAACATCGATGTTTTATTTTGAAACATCGATGTTCTTGCATAACCCCTTTTCATCATATTTTTGCGAAGCCAAAAAACATCGATGTTGGTTTATAGAACATCGATGTTGTAAATGAAAACATCGATGTTCCCCAGACAAACATCGATGTTCTACTAGCCGTTGGAGCAATTATTTAAAAATGCTGGCTAAACATCGATGTTTAAAGTGAAAACATCGATGTTTTGCCATTGTAGCAGACAACTTCTTCAGCACCCACCATGTTTTGTTTAAGGCTATTCTTGGGTGGATTTAAAACGGCACTATGACTTTTCAGAGCTATAAATTGAGCATTTTTAGCTATGTTTCCGAAACTAATCAACTCTCTATTCATTTCATCATTCATTGCAAAACATTCAATCAAGTTTAAGAGCCAATTCCTTTGAGATTATTGAGAGTTACCTTATTAGAGCTTAATTGTAACTCATACCCACTCTTGAGAGAGCTTTTGTTTGAGTAATCTTTATAGTGTTGTTCATACACTGAAAGGGAGGTTTGTTCCCTTGTAGCTACTCATAGGAAGAGTGATTTTCTTTCCTTGAGAGAAGTCTTGAAGTGAGGTATCTTCAAGCAAGTGTATAGGATTCTTGTGACTAGAATTCCTAGGCTGTAAACGGTTTGTTAAGCACCCGGAAGCTTAACGGTAGATAGTGAACTCTTCAAGTGTACCTTGAAGGACTGGATTAGCCACAAATTAGTTGTGTGTGAACCAGTATAAAAATCTCTTGTGTCCTTCTATTTTTCAATTCCGCACTTCATTTCCTGCAAAGTTTTTAATTTTCGGTCATAAGCTATTCTCCCCCCCCCTCTAGCTTAAGTCTATTGTTCTAACAGTTGTTATCAAAACCAATCAAGGTATCAAGTACATCAATAATGTTCTTTATGTTCCCTCATTGAAGCAGAATTTGCTTAGTGTGTCTCAAATAGCCAAGAATGGTTATGTTGTTGAATTCAAGGGTGATTTTTGTGTGATTGTTTATAAAGAAGGAAAGTTACTTGGCAAAGTGAAAATGGAGAACAATAGCTTCCCTGTGAGATGGGATATTGTGGCTGAAAATGCTCTTGCTTGTGGACAAGATGAGTCTCATTTGTGGCATCGTAGATGTGGTCATGCTAACTTACAATCTTTGAAGCATGCATCTATGAATGGTTTGATTAGGGACTTGCCTATTTTGAATGAATTGAAAGGTGTTTGTGAACCTTGTCAAGTTGGTAAGATGCACAGGAACCCATTTCCAGCTCAAGCAAATTGGAGAGCCAGTGAGAAGCTAGAATTGGTTCATACTGATCTATGTGGACCATTGCAAACTCCATCCAATGGTGGTAATTTGTATTTTCAGTTGTTTATTGATGATTTCCGCAGGATGTGTTGGATTTATATGTTGAGGCGTAAGCCTGAAACTTTTCTGGTGTTCAAGAAATTCAAAGCACTTGTAGAAGCTCAAAGTGGATGCAAAATGAAGAAGTTGAGATCTGATAGAGAAAAGGAGTTTACTTCCTCTGAGTTTGAAGATTTCTGCAGCAACCAAGGCATTGATCGTCAGCTAAGTGTGGCCTACTCTCCGCAGCAAAATGGAGTATTGGAAAGGAGGAATAGGACCATTATAAATATGGTCAGAAGTATGTTAGTTGAAAAGAAAATGCCACAAAGGTTTTGGGCAGAGGCAGCCTACTCTTCAGTATATCTTCTCAACAGGTTACCAACAAAATCGGTGAAGGATATGACTCCAATTGAAGCTTGGAGTGGTGTGAAACCAACAGTGAAGCACCTGAAAGTTTTTGGCTCATTGTGCTATGTTCATGTTCCAGATGTGAAGAGAAAGAAGTTGGATGGAAAAGCTGAAAAAGCTGTCTTTATTGGTTATACCTCCCAATTAAAGGGCTATAGAGTGTTCAATATGGTCACATGCAAAGTAATGACAAGTAGAGATGTCAAGTTTGATGAAGATGCTCTCTGAAATTGGGAGACAAATGAAGTGGAAAGGCATGAAAACATTATTGAGCAGATGCAAAATGAAGGGGAAAGCTTGAATAAAGAAGACTATGATTCAGATTCTCCTCCCTTAAAGATCAAGCCATTGGCAGAAGTGTATGAGAGGTGCAACTTGATGATTTCAAAACCTGTTTGTTAAGAACAAGCTGCCGAATTTGATGAATGGAATAGACCAATGAAAGAGGAGATTGAGATGATCAAGAAGAATGGAACATGGTCACTTGCTGCCCGTTCTTGCAACAAGAAGGTGATTGGAGTCAAGTGGGTTTACAAGGTGAAACTTAATCTTGATGGTAGCATTAATAAGTACAAGGCAAGGCTGGTGGTTAAAGGCTATGCTCAAGAGCCTGGAATTGACTACTTTGAAACCTTTTCTCCTGTGGCAAGGTTAGACACCATCAGATTGCTCATTGCGCTTGTGACTCAAAATGGCTGGAAAATTTATCACTTAGAAGTCAAGTCTGCTTTTCTCAATGACATTCTTGAAGAGGAGGTCCATGTGGAGCAGCCCCCAGGTTTTGTTGAAATCGGCAAGGAGGATCATGTGTACAGGTTAAATAAGGCTCTTTATGGCTTAAAGCAAGCTCCAAAAGCTTGGTATAGCAGGGTTGATGCCTACTTCATGAAGAAAGGCTTCAATAGAAGCGTGAATGAGCATACACTTTATGTGAAGTTGAAAAATTCGAAGCTTGTGATTGTGTCTCTGTATGTTGATGATTTGTTAATTACAGGGAATGATGCTGATTTGATTCAGGAATTCAAGTTGGAGATGGCAAGGGAATTTGAGATGAGTGATCTTGGATTGATGAGTTACTTTCTGGATTTAGAAGTAGCTCAAGTTGATGGTTCAATCTTGATTTCATAGCAAAAGTATGCTGAGGATGTGCTAAAGAGGTTCAAAATGGATGAGTGCAAACCTGTAAGCACACCTCTAACTCCAAATGTGAAGATTGTGAATGATGAAAAAGAGGAGATCACTGAAGAAAAAGAGTATAGAAGCTTTGTTGGAAGTCTGATGTACCTTACTACAACAAGACCAGATTTGGTGTTTGCTGCAAATGTGCTCTCTAGGTTCCTCAAAAATCCTAAGAAGAGTCATGCAGAAGCAGCTAAAAGAGTCCTAAGGTATATTAGAGGAACTGTTAGTTTTGGACTTCATTATACAACAAGTGATGATGCCAAATTGGTGGGATATTGTGACAGTAATTGGGCTGGTTGTTTAGAGGATATGAAGAGCACTACAGGCTATGTGTTCTTATTTGAAGGCAATGCCATTTGTTGGGGATCAAAGAAGCAAACAGCCATTGCACAATCAACTGCAGAAGCTGAGTACTTGGTTGTAGCAACCGCAGTCAATCAATTAATTTGGCTCCAAAAATCGTTAGTTGATTTGAATCAAGTCCAGGAGTTGCCTACTCTACTTTTCTATGATAACAAGTCTGCAGTTGCCAGGGTAAAGAATCCAATTGATCATGGCAGGACTAAACATATCAAGATCAAGTATCATGAGATTGGAGAAGCAGAGAAGGAAGGAGAGGTTCTGGTTGAGCATTGCAGTTTAGAATTCTAGCTTGCTGATGTGTTCACTAAAGCATTTCCAAAGCCAATGTTTGAGTTCCTAAGGTCACAGCTCAAGGTGCAAGACAATCTAACCAAGGGGGAGTGTTAAAGTTGATCAGTTTGTCTTGAAAATTGAAGAATTAATGAGCTAGTTGTGTCTGTTAAGTCTTTAATGCTATTTTTGTTGTGTCTTTAATGCTATATTTCACTTTAATTTAAAGTATTTGTTAGGGATTTGGAGAATGTAGCATGCTCAATTAATGATGTCTAGGCATGTCAAAGCCTAATTAGGTAGTCTTAGCTAGAAGCTATGTTGGTAAACTACACTTTTGTGAGCTATAAGTGTGCTGCTCATTCTCTAGTTGATGTATTGGAAAACCTGAGTCCAATTGGTATTGGAACAAATAATCCAATCAATTTTCTTATTCTTGAGTGTGTTTATATTGCAACATATATGTTTTTTTTACCTTGTTCATAATCTGAATTTTTGGAAATTTCTTCTTGAATGTTCTTGGTGTTCATGAGTTCTTGAGGGTGATTCTTTGAGAGTTTTGTTAAACACCAAGTATTTTCGTTTCTGAGTGTTCCTTGAGGATAATTAAGGTTGTTTGATCACAATACAATAACCTTTCAGTGTCAGAATCATAATTCTTCATCAAGTGTTCTAGGTGTTCTAAGTGTTCTTGAGTTTTCTGGAAAATTTTCAGAATTGTGCAGCAAATTCCTGCTGCTTGCTGCTGTCCTATTTTCAACAGACCTGACTGTTGTGATGTGGCACTGCTATCTGCATAATCAACTAAAGCACCTATCATATTAGTTACATTTTGAAATAGGATTTGATGCACACAACTGGTGCTAGAAAGCATTGAATTGTGCACAGAAAGCTGATTGGCCGGGATTGATGAGGAGGATCTTGGCCCTAAATGGGAACCCACAAGTTTAGAGGGAGCTTCGATAGCTGGTTTCTCTACAATTGACTTTCCTTTTGCATTTTGGGTCCGGTCAATAATTGGCTGCAGTTCGAAAGGATCGGAATTGATTGTACCCCTGAAACTCCGGGATTTGAATGGTGATCTCCTTGGGGGGTAGATTCGTCCTGGACCCTCGTCGGAGACTGAGATGCCGGAGCAGCCGTTGGTGTAGGTGTCTGATTGATGGGCCAGCCATCAGGAGATGATCTACAAGCTCCTGGGCAGGATTTCATGGCAGTGATCACATAAGTCTTACCTAAAATGGATGCATTTAGAGTTGTGTGAATCTGCTCCCTTATGGTAGTATGAACCCTCACCCAAGTCGCTTCGAGCTTGGCTCTCCTCAAAGTGACGGGAGCAACTTCTACCAAGATGCCAAAGTGAATGACTACATGTCGGAAAAAATCATCGGACCATGCATGGAGAGGGATACCTGAATTCCTTACCCAATAAGTCCTGTCAGATGCCCCATCACCGTGTTGAGATGGGCGGAAAAAGGAAAACCATTGCTTCACCCAGTCGTAATTGCTTTGGCAGAAGGCATTCATCTCCATCGCGCTTGGAAAACTGATCAGAACAGTGTCCACCCCGACTGGACTGAAGGAAACCCCCCCAATACCACTTGCTAGAAACAACTTGAGCAGCACATGACATTCAACCCAATATTTGAGAATGCCAAAAGCACTCCTAGAGAGCCATTCCAAGGTTTCCTGTTGAGGCGTGTATGTAACCGTGGCTATAGAGGAGCGTGATGGTTCTACCCCGGCCTGCTGCGACGAAGTAACCGCAGTGGCATAGGTTTTTTGGGCGTTAGAGCCCTGCTCTGTAGGTCGCCGTGGGAGTTGGGTTACCTTACGGTCAACAGGAGGGGATTTCCCTACCCTAACTCTGGCGACGTTAGCATGAAGGTAACCTGTTTCACTCTGCACCTGATTGACACCTTTGATCACTGTTGAGATATCACCGTCATTCTTGAACCTCACAAAAGCAAATCTTTGTCCCTGTTTGGATTCTTTGTTTGGGATAAAAACATCAATATCCTCCCCGTATTTCGTAAGGACTAGGTGAATATCTGCTGGGGACCAACGACATGGTAGATTCTCCACATACAGACTAGTAACTTGAGAAAGATCAATAGCCTGTTGAACTCGTTGTCGACTTCATTTACTGAAATATGTTGGTGTGATTGCCCACCTGCAATCGATGGAGTTGCCACCCAAGTTTTATTGGTTGTGGAAAAACTCGGGAAAAACCACAAGATGACTCGTTTATGCCCACAAAGCAACCAGATTTGCTAACCAAAGACGCCGGACTTGGGGGTTCGTCATAGATAGGAAGGTATTAGGCACCCCATCCATGCTTGGGCGAAATAATATGCAATTTAAGCGAATACTTGTGTTTTGGTGCGTGTGTGTATGTGTGTAAACCAGAATCCAGCAGCAAACAAACAATAATAATATATATAAAAATCGACATCAAAAAGAAAAGAAAAAGAAAAGAAACAATTTGGCTTGCATCTCATCCACTAGAGACATCCTACGTACCCCGGTTGGGTTCAAAGCCCACGTATTTCTTGGGTTAGAAACAACACTCAAGAAAGCATGTCAGTATCAGCAAATAATCCCAGAGAAATCGCAGAGAAATTCGAGACTAAAAAGAGAAGAAATCAAGTTGCCACCGAGGGTGTGTTCTTCGTCGTTCTTCGCGTTTGATGTGTGTAGGGCGCCTCCAATCGCTTTCCACACCTTAGCTCCACGTTGATTGGCTCTGGAACTAATACTGAAACAACACTAGACAACACACCACGTGAAATCCAGCAGAGAAAAGAGAGAAATCGGATTGAGAGAGGAAAAGAGTAGAGATTTCCCAAGCAAAAAGCTTTCCCCGCCAAAATCCGCCAAAGATCCCCTAACTTGTGTTATGAGGGTTCTATTTATAGTGTTCAGGGCCTCAGGGGTCGTTGTTTTGATCCAAGGGTCGAGATTAAAACCCTAAATCTGATGGCTAAAAGTAGGGGTCATAAAAAAGGAAAAACGAAATTTTGGGCCGACTCTGGGGACCGGTGACCGCCACTGCGGGCGGTCATGTCGGGATGACCGCCGGCTGGTGGCGGTCATGTCGCCATGACCGTCGGCCAGTCGGCTATTTTTCAGCGCAATTCCAAGTTTGACCAGGTTTTACCTATTTTGACTCCAATTCGATTCTTACACGAAAAGTAACGATCCCTGGACCAGAAAAACTCCATTTCCTGAGGGAAACTCTAGATTCTTTCCATCTAAACTCAATTACTTAACCTCCACTCCAAGGATTAAGATTTTTCCTCTTTTATTCAATAAAAAGGCAAAATAATAAGCTAACTTAGTTGGGCCTCCAATCCAACGAAAATCAGAGACAACAAAGTCAGAAAAATCGTGCTAAGCCTGGGCCTAATTATAAGAATAGTGCATGAATTTATTTATTGGGTTTCTAAGCCAAATAAGAGACCAAAAATTAATATAGATTAACCTTGGGCTCAAATACACAATAATCATCCAATAAAACAAATAAATGGCTAAATTTGAGTGTTCACAGATGCCCCTCGTTGGAGAGGGTCAAAAAATTTAGGCACGAACCAATGCAATAGAACACACAAATTTAAAAGAGAAATAACCACACGTGGATATGCTGCCGAATGTGACAATGCTTCTTGAATATTGACTCCACGGGGGAGATAATAATGAAATATGCCATGTGAGAGATGCAAATGACAAAACCATGCGCAACGATGCAATGGTTAATCTTGAAGCAAGACAATAAGTAATTATGCATAACGATGCAAAAGATGTCAAAGCGACGATGCCGTGACGAGGCCACGCGAAACGATGCAAATGGCCAAAATCATGCGAAACGATGCAATGATCAATTCTTGAAAAACAAGGTGTAAAGGGGTTATGCACAACGATGCAAAAGATGTCAAAGCGTAACGATGCCATGACAAAACCACGCGTAACGATGAAAATGGTGGGTTCTTGAAAATGTTATGCGAAACGATGCAACAACAAAGCCATGCGAAACGATGCAAATGGCAAAACCATGCGGAACGATGCAATGGCGAGTTCTTGAAATAAAATGTCACAGCGAAACGATGCAATGACAAAATCACGCGTAACGATGCAAATGGCAAAACCATGCGAAACGATGCAATGGTAAGTTCTTGAAAACGAGATATTAGGATGTTATGCGTAACGATGCAATAACAAAACAATGCGAAACGATGCAAAGGTAAGTTCTTGAAAAAAAGAGATATTAGGATGTTATGCGTAACGATGCAATAACAAAACCACGCGTAACGATGCAAATGGTTAATTCTTGAAGTATATTATGGATATCGATCCTAACAATGCAATAAATGCAAATTTTATATGTTATGATGAGCCTAGAGCATGCACTAGATGCAATTTCGTGAAGGAGTAAATGCCTTGAACTGTTCGTAACATTAGATGTTTTTTAAATTTTAGATGTTTTGCCATCGTGGATCCATGGGAGATTGATGAAAACAAAGTTTAGGGTGGTGCCAAACCCTCATGAAATGGTTTTTGAAACCCTCTAGTCGAGTTTAGAATCTTGAAAACAAAACACTCTCAAATATGGATTGAATAAAGTGTCAAAGAGAAGGGACAGCATCAAAAGGCGGTGCTGGCGGCCATGGGAAAGCTCCTGGCAGTCATCTAGAGATTGCGGGCGGTCATGGCGATGCCGTGGCGGTGGCGGTCATGCACCCCTGTTTCGACTCCAAGTCGGTTTTCGAGTCCAAATTTTGATGGGAGAAGGGTCCAACCGACTTCTAACCTCTATAAAAGGAACCTAAGACCTCTGGGAGAGTGTAGAAACACTTGAGAACACACATTCGAGTGCTAGGACACCATGGGCGACAATTTTCATGTTAAAGTGCAAGCTTGGATGAAGAGCATCCCGAAGTACATCCAATACGACTTCTTGGATTTGAAGAGGTTGTTTAGCCTGAGGCTTGTGCAAGTCCAAACGGAGCTGATAAGAGCTGCAGCCACGTTTTGGGATAGAGAAAATCATGTATTCCGCTTCGGAAAAGATATGATGGAGCTTTGCCCAACGGTAGAGGAGTTTGACGCCTTCCTTGGAGCAACAACAAGCGATACCGAGGATCAGCTCACTAGGGAGACAAAGAATAGGAAGATAGTCGCAACATCATATAATGCTCCATATGTGAAGAGTGTGTGCTCCTATCTAGCAATATCCAAAGAATGGTGGGATGCTCTCTTGATAGACAAGGAATACGTCAACCTATGGCCCTTAATCACCTTGTATCATAGATATGGAGATGAAACGCTCGGAAGCAGCTGGAGAGAAACGAGGAAACGGGTCCTATCTTTTGTCATGATAAGTGAGTTCTTATTGAAGACACGCGACGGCATGGGTCATATCATTCTTGGAGAATATCTCAAGCAACTATACCAAGGGCATAGCCTTGTTCCTTTTGTAGTGGGCGAGACCCTTAACGCGCTAGATGCACTTGCGGATGACTTGAATGTACCGATTGGCGGCTCACCATTGCTTCTACAAATGTGGCTATGTGAACATCTCAAGATCATTGAAAAACTGATATCATCGAAGTACACGTCGGCGGGGTACTCAACAAGGCGTCGACTACAACACTTCGCAACTATGAAGGAGTGGGTCTCCTATATGCACCACTTGACATCCCATGACATATTGTGGCATTGTGATTGGCTGAAAATACCCGCATGGCGAGAGATATATTTGGCAATGAAGTAGTGCTACTACCCGGCATGAAGCAATCTACTTACTACAACAGGGCGCGGATTATGAGACAGATTGGACATACTCAACCAGTTCCTTGTATGATCACACCACCTATCCAAGGGATGATGGATGGCAAACTCGTGGGATATATAAATAGGAGTTGGACTCTCTTGACTTGGATTGGCGTAGGGACGCAAGCATTGAAGCCACCTATTCCGAGGTATGTACAATGGCTAAAGGATACTACCGAACCATTGGAGAAAGTATTACGCGCGAGGCGAAGGAAAATTATGGGCAATCCTGAGCCATCTAAAGCTGAGTCCGTGGGACACAATGAGTCAAAGGAAGACAATGACAAGAATTGGAGGCATAAACGCCCTAGGCATTAGAGACCTATGATGAAGAATGTCATTTTCATTTATGAGCATGCATAATAACAATAAGACCGAATAAATTCTAGTTTTTAGTCAACTTGGGAACTTTCATTTTGATATAATAATAAGAGACCGGACCTTTGCAGGCTTTCTACATATCTGTACTTGACATTTGTTGGTGGATTTTTTGAATGGAAGGGGGTATTGTATGGGGGTTGTGTTTACACAGAATCAGGTCTACGTAGTTCTTTAAACAATGCTTTGAGCACTACACATAGTATTTCTTGAGTTGATCCATGTTGACAGGTTCCTTGAACTCGTTGCCGTCTAGATCTCGAATCCTTGTTGCCCCTCCAGGAAGGATTTCCTTGATAATGTATGGTCCACACCAATTAGTCTTGAATTTGCCCCTAGGATCATGCTCCGGCTGCCGTATCTCCTTAAGCACTAGGTCGCCTTCTTTCAGTCCACGAGACTTAACCCTTTTGTTGAATGAGCGCGCCATACGCCTTTGATAACCTTGAACATGGTATAGAGCTTGCAAACACTTTTCATCGAGTAGCGCGAGTTGATCTAGGCATTCTTGAACCCATTCCGTCTCAGGAATATTGCTCTCACGGGCCACCCTTAGAGATTGGACCTCAAGTTTAATAGGGAGCACGGCCTCCATGCCAAATACAAGTGAATACGGTGTAGCACCGGTGGATGAACGGATAGATGTACGGTATCCCCATAATGCCAATGGTAGCTTGTCTGACCACTCTCGATGTGTAGAAAGAGTCTTCTTGATGATTGTCTTGATGTTCTTGTTGGCAGCTTCCGCAGCACCATTAGTTTGAGGTCGATAAGGCGATGACTTGTGATGCTTGATGGCGTAGCGGGTGCGTAACTTTTCCACATCGGCTTTGAAGTGAACACCATTGTCAGATATTAACTCAAAGGGAGCACCATACCGGCAAATGATGTTGTTGTGGATGAACTTGGAAACTTTCTTGGCATTGAGGACGGCGAAGGACTCGGCTTCAACCCATTTGGTGAAATAATCAATAGCGACAAGGATGTACTCATGCCCTTTAGATGACTTAGGAGTGATCTTGCCAATGATGTCAATACCCCATGTAGAGAATGGCCAAGGCGATGACAGTGGCGTAAGAGAAGATGGTGGAAGATGTTGCAACTTGGCGTGCACTTGACATGTATGACAAGACTTAACGTGTTTAGCACAATCAACATCCATAGTGGACCAATAGTAACCCAATCGTAGGATTTTCCGAGCTAGCATGTCTCCACCCATATGTGGACCTTCATTTTCTCCATGCACCTTTTCCATGATTCTTTGAGCTTCATTGGCATTGACACAGAGTAAATGAACCCCACTGGCATGTCTTTTGTACAACTTACCAGCGCACAGGATATATCCAATGGCGAGTCGTTTTAGAGTTTTTCTTTCTTTGCTAGTTGCATGCTCAGGATAGGATCCATCGTATAACAAATTGTACATGTCAGTGTACTAATGTTGGCCCTCGGCATTCGAGTTGCTCAAGGTGTAGGAGGGCTGACAGGTTTCGGCCACAGTGATTGCCATAATAGTCTCTTGATCAATGCAGATAGTGTGGATTAGGTTCTTGAACCAAGGCTTTGGCATCGCAGTCCCTCGGTGGAATGATGGCTCGGCATTCTTTTGGATTCCAATGGGTAGGATAATGGCATTTCTAGGCATACCAATCATAGATACTAACACGGCAAGTGCATTAGCAAATTGATTACCCCTCCTAGGGACATAATAGAAAACTATCTCCTCGAACATGGCAGCAAGGCCTCGTAGATATTCGTGATAAGGCATAAGCTTGTCCTCCTTGATCTTCCATTCACCCATGACTTGTGAAATGACCAGAGCAGAGTCTCCATATACACAGATGTGCCGTATACCAAGGTTAAGTGCGGTTTCAAGCCCAATAGTGCATGCTTCATATTCGGCTATGTTGTTCGTAGCTTCAAACTCGAGTTTGCAAGATAAAGGGTAAGTAACCCTGTCGGGTGAAATGAGGATAATGCTGGCGCCGAATCCACTTCCATTCGCGGCTCCATCAAAGTACATCTCCCATGTAGGAATAGTGATGGTCATGATACCTTCATCGGGAAATTGAGGCTCGAACCTTTCATCATGAGTTACCGTTTGAGAGGCCAAGAAATCAAATATGGCGCTACCTTTGATGGCCTTTTGAGACACAAATCGAATGTCGAATTGGGATAGGATAGCAACCCAACGAGCCGTCTTGCTACTTGGCACTGGTTTCTCTAGGAGATACTTGATAGGATCCATACGGGAGATAAGCAACACCTCGTGTGTCACAAAATAATGCCTTAATTTCTGGCAAGCCCATGTCAATGCGACGCAAGTTTTCTCGATCATGTTGTACTTGGCTTCGTAATCAGTCATCTTCTTGCTCAAATAGTAGATAGCGTTCTTCACTCGGGAATCAGGGAAATATTGTGCGAGCATAGCACCCATGGCATTGTCAGTTACATGAGGATTGGATTAGTACTCCTTGATTTGATCAAAAGCATGTTGGGAATCGTCATTCCACTCGGTGGATGCCCCTTTCTTCAAAAGACGATGAATGGGCGTGCAAATACTCGATAATTGTGCAATGAACCTACTTATGTAGTGTACATGACCAAGGAAGCCACAGATCTCCTTCTTTGTTCTCGGAATTGGCATCTCTTGAATTCATTTGATCTTGTTCGGGTCGACCTCGATTCCTCTTTCACTGACCATGAAACCGAGTAGTTTACCGGCCTTTACACCGAATACACACTTTTGCGGATTGATCCTCATGCCGAATTTCCTACATCTCTCGAAGAATCGCCGAAGATTTGGCACATCTAGCTCGTTGGTTAGCGATTTGACAATGATATCATCGACGTATACCTCCACTATGTCGTGCATCATGTCGTGAGTAAGAGTAGTGGCCATTCGTTGGTAGGTGGCTCCAGCATTGATGAGTCCGAAAGGCATTACCTTGTAGCAAAAAGTACCCCATTCCGTGCAAAAAGCCGTCTTGTGCTTATCCTCGGGTGCCATGAGTACTTGGTTGTAACCAGAAAATCCGTCCATGAATGATAAGAGTGCGTGACCCGCGGTTGCATCAACTAGCAAATCGATATGAGGTAATGGAAACTCGTCCTTAGGGCATGCTTTGTTCAAATCTCGATAGTCGACACACATACAGACCTTGCCGTCCTTCTTCGGTACTGGGACGATGTTGGCTAACCATTCAGGATAGTCTATTACTTCTAAGAAGCCGGCTTGGAGTTGCTTTTCCACTTCTTCCTTTACCTTGAGTGCCCATTGAGGTTGAAGACGACGTGCCTTTTGCTTAACAGGTTTGGCATTTGGAAAAGTCGGGATACGGTGTTGAGCAATCTCGGGGTCGATACCGGGCATATCTTTGTAGGACCATGCAAATACATCCACATATTCTCGGATCAAGGCGGGGAGTTCATCTTGAATACTATCGGGTAGTGTAGCGCTTATTTTGGTTATTCTAGGTTCAATGTCAGTTCCCAAGTTGATTTCAATTGATTCACCCTCATTAGGTTGAGAAAGGGTAGGTGATTCATAGAATTTATTTAGTTCATTGTCATTAAGCACATCATCCATGCAAATAACATTATCATCACAAGCACCAATGTAAGGGAATGTAAGCTTCACATTATTCTTTGAAAAACGGAAAACATCATTATCCTCAAAAGTAATATCAAAAGAAAATGCGGACTCAGACTCAGACTCGACATCGAAATCGCCTACGCGCCTAGGTGGCTTGCTCCATTCCCATTGCTTC
This sequence comes from Turnera subulata, assembly GCA_028386065.3. Lineage (NCBI taxonomy): Eukaryota > Viridiplantae > Streptophyta > Magnoliopsida > Malpighiales > Passifloraceae > Turnera > Turnera subulata. The sequence continues at coordinate 303,669 of JAKUCV010007280.1, forward strand.
AAGGGTTCTAGGATAGCGGTGATCATATCTCTCTCATGCTTAACTTCAATCTCCAAGCACATGTCTCCAAATAAACCTTCGAGGCCATAATCTTCGCAAAGGGTGATAGAATTGTCAGCTTCGAGATCAATTGGTTTGGTAATTCGACCCGACCTTGTAATATCATCTATTTCATCATCCTCAAAGTTCACATAATCGTCCAAGTTAATGAGCATCATGCACTCTACCTCCTCCATGGGGTGAATAAGCTTAGAATTGTCCAACAATTCTTCCTCGAAGATGGCGCCAATGGTATTGTGAGAAGGCAAAGGATTTGTCTTGGTGTTCGGCTTCGTCGTGGGGAGGATCTTCCCTTGATCAATCAAGTCTTGCACTAAATGGCGCAAGCAAAAACAATCATCGGTACCATGCCCCTTGGATTGGTGATAATTGCAATACTTGCTTTGGTCGCCCTTGAGAATAGGAGTGGCAGGAGGCTCCAATGGGGTTATGACGTTTTGTGCAACACATATCTTCAAGACCTTGCTAAGGGGCATAGACAATTGAGTGAATTGCCTTTTAGTGCTACCTAGCTGAATGGGAGCATTTGACTCGACATTGTTTACGTCCGCGAACTTCTTATTGGCGCTTGTACCATAGTTCTTCCTTTGAAAAGAGTTCTCATTATTGACCTTGATTTTGCCGGATGTTATTGCATCCTCCAATTGAGTTCCCGCGCCAATAAGAGCCTTGAAGTTGGGATAATAATTGCTCACCATGCGGTCATAATAGATGGGTTGCAAGTTCTTGATCACCATTTGGACTTGATCCTCCTCGGATGGGCGCTTCACCATTCGGGGACGCCTTATTGCGCCACCTAGTAATGAACTCGGAGAAAGTTTCTTGAGCTTGTTGCTTAGTGGTCTCGAGATCCCTCTTGGTGACATCAACGACGACGTTGTACTTGTAGTGATCCACAAATTCCTTGCAAATATCCTCCCACTTGGAAACACGGTTGTCATCCAATGACATGTACCATTGTAGTGCCGCCCCTCCTAAAGAGCGTTGGAAGAGTTGTGCCATCAATTCCGGACCAATTCCCATGGGGTAGAGAGTGCGAACATAGATCTTCAAATGTGTGTGTGGACAACCCGTCCCATCGAATTTGTCAAAGTCGGACATCTTGAATTTGTCGGGTAATCGAGCTTCGGGGAAGAGAGCTAAACGATCCAAGTTGTATTCATCCTCTTTCCTCTTGAGGTCCTTGAGCATCACCTCGATTTTGTCAACCTTTTCCTCTAGGTGAGGTACTGGAATTTCCATGTCTTCATCAATCATGATTGGCCGCTTACCATCGGCTTTGCTAGTGGCCTTCCTAGAAGATTGGGCTACGGTACCATCACCACCCTTTGCGGCTTCCAATACCCCAAGAAAATGTGTCAAGCTAACACCCTTTAGCTTCTCCATCAACTCCTTCATCACAGTCGGGTCGTCGACTTGGATAGTATCGTCACTCATGGTGTCCTAATAGTAAGCGCGCACGTATAAGAAACCGTCCATCGATTTGGCACTTATCCAAATGCACAAAGGAGAATGCTTGAAAAACGGGAAAAGCATGGAGCCGAAGTTTTTATTTGAAAATATGACATTTAGGCACAAAAGGATTTTTTTTTTATTTTTTTGGATTTTCAATTTTTTTTGAAGATTTTTTTATTTTTTTTTGTTTTTTTTGAAAATTTATTTTTTAGAAAAATATAAATCAGCTCCTTAATTAATTTTAAACAAGGAAATTTTGAAAAACAAGTTAAAAAAGAAATCGACTAGGGTTTTGATTTTGAAAACATGAATGCGCAATTAATTTGGATCCACGAAAGGCAAGCATAATTACACAACATATTTCCATACAAGGCAAGTACCCCTAGGGTTTCGTTCAACTACATGCAAGGGTATGCAGGCTGGTTGGGGGCCAAATAACCGCTGCTATGGGTGGTTCAGCCTACTCACATGTGACACGAATGGTGCCGCATGAGGTCGCAGGCCGAGGTGCCCAATCTAAGCGCGCGGCGGGTAACGGACAATCGCATGCCACGATCACCAAGAGTGATGGTATGCCATGGGCAAGGACTGTCGCGCCCCCTTAAGGTAGAGGTTAAACACACAATTATCAATGCAAGCATGCAAGTGACACATAACAAAACATAAAACTCAAGTGAAAATTGCACATTATTTCATAAACCCACAATATCCCCAGTGGAGTCGCCAAGCTGTGATCGCCCACCTTGTCGGCAATCGATGGAGTCGCCACCCAAGTTTTATTGGCCGTGGAAAAACTCGAGAAAAACCACAAGATGACTCGTTTATGCCCACAAAGCAACCAGATTTGCTAACCAAAGACGCCGGACTTGGGGGTTCGTCATAGATAGGAAGGTATTAGGCACCCCATCCATGCTTTTGGCGAAATAATATGCAATTTAAGCGAATACTTGTGTTTTGGTGCGTGTGTGTATGTGTGTAAACCAGAATTCAGCAGCAAACAAACAATAATAATATATATAAAAATCAACATCAAAAAGAAAAGAAAAAGAAAAGAAACAATTTGGCTTGCGTCTCATCCACTAGAGACATCCTACGTACCCCGGTTGGGTTCAAAGCCCACGTAGTTCTTGGGTTAGAAACAACACTCAAGAAAGCATGTCAGTATCAGCAAATAATCCCAGAGAAATTGCAGAGAAATTTGAGATTAAAAAGAGAAGAAATCGAGTTATCACCAAGGGTGTGTTCTTCGTCGTTCTTCGCGTTTGATGTGTGTAGGGCGCCTCCAATCGCTTTCCACACCTTAGCTCCACGTTGATTGGCTCTGGAACTAATACTGAAATAACACTAGACAACACACCACGTGAAATCCAGCAGAGAAAAGAGAGAAATCGGATTGAGAGAGGAAAAGAGTAGAGTTTTCCCAAGCAAAAAGCTTCCCCCGCCAAAATCCGCCAAAGATCCCCTAACTTGTGTTATAAGGGTTCTATTTATAGTGTTCAGGGCCTCAGGGGTCGTGGTTTTGATCCTAGGGTCGAGATTAAAACCCTAAATCTGATGGCTAAAAGTAGGGGTCATAAAAAAGGAAAAACGAAATTTTGGGACGACTCTGGGGACCGGTGACCGCCACTGCGGGCGGTCATGTCGGGATGACCGCCGGCAGGTGGCGGTCATGTGCCCATGACCGCCGGCTGGTGGAGGTCATGTCGCCATGACCGCCGGCCAGTCGGCTATTTTTCAGCGCAATTCCAAGTTTGACCTGGTTTTACCTATTTTGACTCCAATTCGATTCTTGCACGAAAAGTAACGATCCCTGGACCAGAAAAACTCATTTTCTTGAGGGAAACTCTAGATTCTTTGCATCTTAACTCGATTACTTAACCTCCACTCCAAGGATTAAAATTTTTCCTCTTTTATTCAATTAAAATGCAAAATAATAAGCTAACTTAATTGGGCCTCTAATCCAACGAAAATCAGAGACAACAAAGTCAGAAAAATCGTGCTAAGCCTGGGCCTAATTATAGGAATAGTCCATGAATTTATTTATTGGGTTTCTAAGCCAAATAAGAGACCAAAAATTAATATAGATTAACCTTGGGCTCAAATACATAATAATCATCCAATAAAATAAATAGATGGCTAAATTTGAGTGTTCACAGTTGGCTTGGTTGCACGCAAGTGTTGTAAGGGTTGGTTTTGTGTTTGTGGGTTAAAGTGGTGATTGGATGAAAAAAAAAGTAGGGTTTTTAAAAAGATAATCCAACTTATCCCTTTGTATTCAATGTATCCCCTTCGAGTTTATGCGTGACGAGAGAACACGAAAAGACTAGAGATGAATCCAAACCCATAGAAGTCTAGAGAAAACTTTATGACTCGGCCAAACTAACTCTTCTTCTATTTATTCTCCATCGCCTGGTACTATAATTTGGCCTGTGGGAAATCTTTGGGTACGAGTGGCTCTTCAAAAGTGCCTGAAAGTTGGGTATTCATAGGTACACACCAGATGTTTGCGTAAAGTCCTCAAAGAAACAAGAATATTGAAAACTCTCTAAAAACACTGAACCCTTAATCTCTCCCTTCGCCGCCCTGCTAGGGCCTCCGCATGACCACGCAGCCACGGCCCGGCGGTCCTTCCTCCCCCTTCTCAACATGTCTTGCTCCCTACCAATCAATCACCGGATATCTCGATGGCTTCGACAGTCACTGCAACGACCCCTTACCCTACTCCACCCCTTTCTTTTATGGAGAAACTCATTGCAGGGTCATCTTCACCCGTGGCTGTTGAGGATGATTTTGTTGAATAGGATGATGACATCGTGGCTTTCCATACTCCGGAGGGTCCAGTTATCAAACTCTCAGATCAGTATCGAGCGATGCTCCATAAAAGAAGGTCGAACACACTCATCATCAAGTTATGGGGACGTAACATCGGTTTCAAATCCTTGTGCGGCAAGCTCCCAAACCTGTGGAAACTTAAAGAAGGCGTCCAGGTGGTGGACCTGGAGAGGAACTTCTATTTTGTGCGTTTCAACAACCGTCAGGACTATATGCATGCACTCACGAATGGTCCTTGGATTGTCTTCGGTCACTCCCTCACGGTGGAGCCTTCAACCCTACGAGCCACAAAATCAAATCTGTCGTGGTGTGGGTGCAGATCCCTGAACTATTATATGAATACTATGATAGGCGCTTACTGAATACCGTGTGCAACATGATCGGGCGGCTCGTGAGAATTGATCATAATACCCAAGAGGCTATTAGGGGTCGCTACGCGCGAGTGGCCATTGAGATTGATTTGACAAAACCTTTACATGTTAGTGTGTGGTTCCTCCACTAATTGTGGGGAATCACCACTTGCATTAATGAAAACCAACCCCACTAAGCTAATGGAGCACTAAGCTAGTGGAGTTGGATGTTTTTCAGTTTAGTCCCTGCAAGCTAGTTTTGTTGCAGATTAGTCCCTGCCAATATGCCTATAAATAGGCACCAATTCTTCTCTTCAAAGCATCCCAAGCATTCACAACAATTGTGAATAAGAGATTGAAAGAAAGAGTGTGTGGGAGGGAAAAAAAATTGAGGAGAAAAATTCCCTTCTTAAATTAGGGAGTGACAAAATAGTGATCAAAAATACCTTAGGGGTATTTTTGACAAACACTTGGGAAACACCTTGTGGGGCACTATTTTGGGTAGAACTCTAGGTTTGTTATACCCCTAAAATTTAGGGAAGTCTCTCTTGTAACCCTACTATTTTTATAGTGGAAGTTTTTCCGGTGGGATCGGGATTGTGGACGTAGCCCGGTGTTTGGGTGAACCACATTAAATATTGTGTGTCATCTTTATCTTTTTTTGTCTTCCACTTGTTTATTTCCTTGTGAGGTGATATTATTTCCGCGAGATAGTGTCACTGGGCCCAACAACTGGTAGCGGAGGAGAAGGTTTGTGCTTTGTCAAGTGCAAGGTTGTGAATTAATACACTGTGCAAGTAAGTCCTGTCTAGGAGGCTGGGTTTTAAGTGAACCTTTGTTCCTCCAGTCTTTCCTAGGGATTTATCTTGGAATGATAATTCTGTCTTAGGAGATCGGCTAGGCCATCTTTCCTGGGAATTATCGAATCAGTTCAATTCACTACTAGTGGGAGTTTGAACACATCCAAGTCTGCGGCTATATACGGCAATTTGTTGAGAATAATGTTTACAACCACGTTTCTGGCATTGAGCATGCTAGAACGTTGTGGGAGAAGCTCGAAGAATTATATGCCTCAAAGACAGGGAACAACAAGCTATTTTACTTGACGAAGTTGATGCAAGTAAAATACCAGGAAGGCAAATTGATTGCAGATCACCTTAATGAGATGCAAGGGATCGTGGACCAACTGTCTAGCATGGGCATAAAATTCGACGATGAGGTGCTTGCTCTTATGGTCTTGGCGACACTCCCAGATTCATGGGAAACCTTGAAGGTTTCAATCACAAACTCTGCACCTAACGGTATCGTGAGTATGGCAATCGTCAAAAGTGGCATTCTGAATGAAGAGATGAGACGAAGAACACAAGGCTCGTCTTCTTCACAGTCAGAGGTCTTGGCCACAGTGACGAGGGGGAGAAGCCAGAACAAGGGTCAAAGCAACCGAGACAAGAGCAGAGAAAAGTCCAACAAATTTGCCAATGTTGAATGCCATTACTGCAAGAAGAAGGGCCACATCAAGAAATTCTGCCGACTCTTCAAGAAAGAGCAGAAGAAGAATAAAGGCAAAGATGTGAAGAAAGAAGAAAGCAGTGATGATGAAGTGAATTCTCTCGGAGAATTCAATGTTGTCTGTGATGATGATATCATCAACCTTACTATCCAAGAGTCAAGCTGGGTAGTTGATAGTGGTGCTACTGTTCATGCTACACCACAGAGAGGACTCTTCTCATCTTACACACCCGGTAATTTTAGGACTGTAAGAATGGGAAATGATAAATTCTCAATGGTTGTCGGCAAAGGAGATGTTTGCCTAGAGACCATAAACGGGATGAAGCTGCTTTTGAAGGATGTCAGGCATATTCCAGATATGCGTCTGAATCTGATCTCTGTTGATAAGCTAGACGAAGAAGGTTTTTGTAATACCTTCTACAATGGTCAATGGAAGCTCACCAAAGGCTCGTTAGTGGTGGCACGAGGTACAAAGGTGTCAAAGTTGTACGTGACCCAGGCAAAGGTTCCTCAGCATGATGTAAATGTTGTGGAGAATGACAGCCAAGTTCAGCTGTGGCACAGACGCCTTGGACACATGGGTGAGAAGTCAATGGTGAAGCTGGTTAAGAAGAATATTCTGTCAGGATTGAACCAAATCCAGCTGAAGAAGTACAGTCACTGTCTAGCTGGTAAGCAAAATAGAGTTTCTTTCAAGTGCTTTCCTCCTTCTAGAAAGAAAGATGTGCTAGAACTGGTACACTCAGATCTCTGCGAGCCTTTCAACAAGTCTCTTGGTGGTGCCCAGTATTTTGTGACCTTCATTGATGATCACTCACAGAAAACCTGGGCTTACACATTGAAGTCTAAAGATCAAGTGTTGTCAGTCTTCAAGCAGTTTCTAACTATGGTGGAAAGGGAGACAGGAAAGAAGCTGAAGTGCATCCGGACAGATGATGGTGGTGAGTACACAGGTCCATTTGATGCTTACTGCAAAGAGCATGGTATTCGGCATCAGTTTACTCCACCCAAAACTCCACAGTTGAATGGCCTAGCTGAGAGGATGAACAGAACTTTGATTGAGAGAACAAGATGCTTACTCTCTCACTCGAAGTTACCACAGGTCTTTTGAGTTGAAGCACTACTCACAGCGGCTTATGTGCTGAACCATTCACCTCGTGTCCCTCTTCAGTATGAGGCTCCAGAGAAGGTGTGGTCAGGAAGAGACATCTCCTATGATCACCTACGAGTATTTGGGTGTAAAGTTCATGTTCACATCCCCAAGGATGAAAGAAGCAAACTAGATGCCAAGACAAGGCAGTGTGTATTCATCGGTTATGGCCAAGACATGTTTGGCTATAGGATTTATGATCCAGTAGAGAAGAAGGTTATCAGGAGTCAAGATGTTGTCTTTATGGAGGATCAGACCATAGAAGACATTGACAAAACAGAAAAGCCTAGTAATGATCTAGAGGAGTTTCAGTTACCTCCAATAGAGACGCCGAGACAAATTGGAGATGATGTTCAGGATATTCATCCTGAAATTCCAGATGATCCTGCTGAAGATGTGCCAGCAGATGCTATTGAAGATGATGCAGTTGATGATGATTCAGCTAGTGATGACCCTCCTCCGCCATCAAGTAATTCTCCTTATCGCACAAGGTCCAGAAGAGCCGTGCAACGCTCTACCAGATATTCTCCAAGTGATTATTTGTTGCTCACTGATGGGGGAGAACCAGAAAGCTATGATGAAGCTATTAATGATGAGCATAAGGAGAAGTGGATTCAAGCCATGCGAGAAGAGATGAAATCCTTGCATGAGAACAAGACATTTGAGCTGGTGAAGCTGCCTAAAGGCAAGAGAGCTTTGAAAAACAAGTGGGTGTTCAGGATCAAGCATGAAGAGCACAGTCCACTTCCAAGATTCAAAGCAAGATTAGTTGTCAAAGGTTTCAGTCAAAGGAAAGGGATTGACTTTGATGAAATCTTCTCACCAGTGGTGAAAATGACCTCAATCCGCACAGTGCTGGGATTAGCTGCGAGTCTTAACCTGGAGGTTGAGCAGATGGATGTCAAAACAGCCTTCCTACATGGTGATTTGGAAGAAGAAATATACATGGAGCAGCCAGAGGGTTTCCAGCGGAAAGGAAAAGAGGATTACGTTTGTAGATTGAGAAAGAGCCTTTACGGCTTAAAACAAGCCCCAAGACAGTGGTATAAGAAGTTTGAGTCTGTGATGGGGCAACAGGGATACAAGAAGACTACTTCAGACCACTGTGTGTTCGTTCAGAAATTTTCTGACGATGACTTCATCATCCTATTGCTCTATGTGGATGATATGCTGATTGTTGGCCGGAATGTTTCCAGAATCAACAGCTTGAAAGCACAGCTAAGCAAGTTTTTCGCCATGAAAGACTTGGGGCCAGCAAAACAAATTCTCGGGATGAGAATTGTTCGAGATCGACAAGCCAAGAAGATATGGCTGTCCCAAGAGAAGTACATAGAGAAGGTACTTCAACGATTCAACATGGATAAAGCTAAAGCAGTCAGCTGTCCTCTTGCTAACTACTTTAGACTAAGTCCTGAGCAGAGTCCATCTACGGATGAGGAGAAGAAAGAGATGGAGCGGATTCCATATGCCTCAGCAGTGGGAAGCTTGATGTATGCCATGGTATGTACCCGACCAGATATTGCTCACGCAGTCGGAGTGGTGAGCCGATACCTTTCTAATCCTGGAAAAGAGCATTGGAATGCTGTCAAGTGGATTTTCAGGTATCTTCGAGGAACCTCCAAAATGTGTTTATGTTATGGAGAAGACAAACCGGTGCTGGTTGGATACACTGATGCAGATATGGCTGGTGATGTTAGTTCCAGAAAATCTACATCAGGATACCTGATTAATTTTTCAGGGGGAGCAGTGTCATGGCAATCAAGGCTACAGAAGTGTGTTGCTCTGTCAACTACAGAAGCTGAGTTTATTGCAGCAACGGAAGCATGTAAGGAGTTGTTGTGGATGAAGAAGTTCTTAACCGAACTTGGTTTTTCGCAAGACAGTTACCAATTGTTTTGTGATAGTCAGAGTGCTATCCATCTTGCGAAGAATGCCTCTTTTCATTCCAGATCGAAACACATAGATGTGAGATACAACTGGATCAGGGATGTGCTAGAGAAGAAGCAATTACAACTCGAGAAGATCCATACAGAAGAGAATGGATCTGACATGCTGACAAAGACACTTCCAAGAGGGAAGTTTGAATACTGCCGTGAAGCTGCCGGACTGGTGGATCCCCCCAACATGTAGTCGGAAGGGGGAGAATTGTTAGTGTGTGGTTCCTCCACTAATTGTGGGGGATCACCACTTGCATTAATGAAAACCAACCCCACTAAGCTAATGGAGCACTAAGCTAGTGGAGTTGGAAGTTTTTCAGTTTAGTCCCTGCAAGCTAGTTTTGTTGCAGATTAGTCCCTGCCAACATGCCTATAAATAGGCACCAATTCTTCTCTTCAAATCATCCCAACATTCACAACAAGTGTGAATAAGAGAGTGAAAGAGAGAGTGTTTGAGAGGGAAGAAATTTAGGAGAAAATATTCCTTAATATTTTCTCAAATCCCCTCTTAAATTAGGGAGTGACAAAATAGTGAGAAAAAATACCTTAGGGGTATTTTTGACAAACACTTGGGAAACACCTTGTGGGGCACTATTTTGGGTAGAACTCTAGGTTTGTTATACCCCTAAAATTTAGGGAAGTCTCTCTTGTAAGCCTACTATTTTTATAGTGGAAGTTTTTCCGGTGGGATCGGGATTGTGGACGTAGCCCGGTGTTTGGGTGAACCACGTTAAATATTGTGTGTCATCTTTATCTTTTTTTGTCTTCCACTTGTTTATTTCCTTGTGAGGTGATATTATTTCCGCGAGATAGTGTCACCGGGCCCAACATTACAATCTCAAGTGTTTGTGGATAGTAGATGGTTGAGATTGTAAAGGTGAATTGAGAATGGTGATATGAACTGAAAATAAAAATAGTAAAGAGCTAAGAATGGTGATATGAACTGAAAATAAAATAAACACGAATTTAAATTGGCCAAAATCAGATGGGTGGAATCCTAGGTCGTCCGGAGTTCAGCTATGTCTAATAATCTAGCAATTATTCAAATTTAGATTGTCTAATCGTCAATTCACCTTTAGTGAATATTTTTCATTGTCGCCAAACAATATTCGCATCCTAATATCAAACTACCCACATATGCCACTGTAATCTTATCCTAGGGTGCAATTGACGCTATGTTAAATGCCATGATCTTCAATTAATTTAAAGTCCTTTCCAACAATCTGTAAATTAAAGGCTTATTCATAAATTTTCTAATAATTAACCTAGTTTCACCTCCCATTCTTTACTTAGTTCCTGGTGAGTGATTTCTGCTATAAAGAGGATCTAATGCCAGAATGTGAAAAGTATTGACCTGGTCCTGGACCGAGGGGACGATGATAGGGATGGCAAAAATCCCCATCACTGCGGATCCCCGCGGGGATGGAGATTTTTTTTGCCCCGTGGGGCGGGGATGGGGGGATTTTTGTACCCAAGGATAATTCGCAGGGAGGGGATCACATTACCCGTCCCGCGAGGCCCCGCAAAATTTGAAATGACAAGTTTACCCCTATAGTGTTAATGGATTTATTTTTTTTTATCGTGATATTTTGGTCATTTCCAAAATATATTACTTTTTTTTGTCAGCACAACAACCCAATTTTTGCACTGCCTGCCCACATGGCCACACTGCCCACACACACATGCACAAAATGAAAACAAAATGAAATCTCTCTTTTATCTATCAAAAAAACCCTAAATCTTAACCACAGACACCCACACCAGCACGCACGCCGCAACCGTATCCTCCTTCTCCACCACTATCCTCTTCCTCACCTCACTCTCTTCTCTTCCCTGCCTCCCGACACTGCCACTACAACAGCCATCCTCCACCACTGTCCTCTCCCTCCTCCTCCTTAGGGAGAGACTCAAGTGGTGCTACCGCGTCGAAGGCGTCAACCACCTCCAGAAGTGTCGCCACCTCCCGAAGTGACTCCACCCGCAGCATCGGCTGGTACAAGGACCAACGGACCCCCTCCCTCCACGGTAATATTCTTCATTTCATCAACCCCCCCTTCCTTACTTACCCCTCTCTCTCTCTCTCTCTCGATTGATTTTTTGTGTTGTGCATTAGGTCCCAAAGTGGAGGCAGAGTGATTAACGGTGCCCTTTGATCGGTTAGGATTAAGGTAATTTGGATTTTTTTTTGTTAATTTCACACTTGATTCTATTAATTTTTTAAGCTTTGATTAATGCTTGCTGTGTGTTGTGGTTTTGAGGTTTGGGGAGTGGGGATCCGCGGGGAGCGGGGACGGGGATACATTTTCCCCAGCGGGCGAGGAGCGGGGCGGGGCAGGGAGAAACATATGGTGCGGGGGGCGGGGATTACTCTACCCGCTAATTCCCCGGCCCGTTGCCATCCCTAGACGATGATGACACTACTACTAGTGCCCTTTTACACAAAAAAAAGTAGTTAGGGACTCTTGATCAATGTTATCAAACCCGGCCCGGCACGGCCGGTTGAACCGGGATAACCGTGACCCGGAGACCAATTCGGGTTTTTACCCTTCAGGGTTGAATGCTCCAAAACTCCGGTCGGGTCATGACGGGTTCTCCGGTTTTTCAAGTTTTATTCACCCGTTTCCGGTTTTTTCCGGGTCAAGAAGTCAAAATTTTCGAAAATTTATCTTGGTCAGACCAAAATCAGACCTTTGGTTGGACCTTTACTAAAACTTATATATTTCTACCATTAACTCTAACACCAGTCAAACCCGGTTAGACCAAGGTTGAACCCCCAAATCCGAGACCCGGCCATTGGAATGGGTCGATGGCCGGGCCGGGTTTAATAACCTTGCTCTTGATGCTTCATTTATATTCTTAATTACAGGTCAACTTACACAAAAGTCAAAACTATCGTGAATAAAGTTAACGATTGGTTTGTTTAAATAACATACGTGTCATTAACATAGGTAGGATGGAAGACAACTTGTTTCCAATCGTCGCCGCCACTGTTTTCTTTCTTTTTTTTTTTTTTTAATTTGGAGTGCCACAAGCTCTCCCCTATGTTTTTTTTTTATGAATACGACACTTTATTATAAAGAAGATACCACCAAAGGCCAGTCATCAGACTGATGACCTGACACCACAAGTATCAGACGAGGTACAATGCAGAGCGCCACAAGTACCAGACCAGATACATTGCAGAGTTTCAATTACAAAAGGAAACAAAAAGAGATAAGTTCAACTTACACTACCAAAGGTTTACAAGAAGGACCACTCCAAGATAACACACTCTCAGCACGAATAATCAACGCCACCAAATCATACACATAACTTGGTTGAGTCGCTTTAAACCACAAATTGGATCGATAAAGCACCATCTCCATCATTTTATCCCAATCAACATCTCTGGAATCGAGCACCTTCTTGTTTCTTGATAGCCAAAGATTCCAAATAACAACAAAAAGAACCACTACCCATGGAGCTCTCGCTCTATTGGATTTGACCAACCCCATCCATTGAAGAAGGAATTCCTCAAGAGTGCGAGGCGTGCACCACCGCACACCCCACCAATCACAAATCTTACTCCATAAACCACAAGAAAACTTACAATGGATAAACAGGTGATCACGAGTCTCTATTCCTTCACCTCAAAAAGAGCACAAAGCAGTATCCCTTGAGATGATATTATTCCGAGCCAAATTATCCTTGACCGCTAAACCTTGATTCATTTCCATCCAAAGAAAACACTCCACCTTGAATGGAGCACACCCAAACCAAACCCAAGGTTTTCCACTAAACGCAAACAAAGCTTTGGATATGCAGATATACCCGGATTTAACCGAATACCCACCTTTCTCATCCTCAACCCACTTCCACTTATCAGACTTCTCCTCAGACAGCTCAACATGATCCAAACTACTTCTAAACTGGTCCACCTCTTCCTCTTCTCACGAGAATAGAAACCGCCTCCAAGTAAAACTCCAACGCCAACAACCATTATCAAAAATTAACAAATCAGCGACAGCAGCATCCGGATTAGACGACAAGGAGAATAATCTTGGATATAATTCTTTCAAAACCCCACCATCCATCAGCCACCGATCTTTCCAAAATTTACATCTTCTTCCATCTTTTAATTCCATAATAATTTTCCGCGACAGCCCTAACGAAGTCTCAGCACTAATCTCACCAGAGCCAACAATCCCTCTCCAGATAGAAGATCCTTCACGCTCAAACACAGGCCAGGAAGAGTCAGACCCCCTTAGATAAACATTGCGCACTAACTTCGACCATAAAGGACCATCGACTGCACCATGGTCAAAATTAATATATCTCCACAGCCATTTAAATAACAGGCATTATTTTTTGACCAGTAAATTCTCAATCCCCAACCCTCCCAATTCCTTAGGTTTCGCTATCTTTCTCCATGCCACTAGACACATCTTCCTCTTCTCCCCACATCCTCCCCACAAAAAGTTCCTTTGAATCCTAACTATTTTTTTTGCAACCCCTTTTGGAATCTTATAGAGAGATAAATAATAGATAGGAAGATTACTCAAAACAGCACGAATCAAGGTAACTCTCCCCCCCAAAGATAGAAATCTCCCTTTCCACGCGGCTAGGCGATTTTTAATCCTCAAAATCATCGGCTCCCAAGCTTTGACTCTTTGCATATTGTTCCCAACATACAGTCCTAAATACGGGAAAGGTAATTTCTCTACCTTGCTCAATAACAAGTCAGCCAGTTCCTTCACTCTAATCACCGAAATATTAATTCCAACAACACTATTCTTGTGAAAATTAATACTAAGTCCAGAGAGTAACTCAAAACATCTTAAGCAGCGCTTCAAATTCAACAAAGACTGCTCATCATCCGAACTAAAAAACAATGTGTCATCTGCAAATTGAAGCAACGAAGTCACCACATTGTTGATTCGAACTTCATGAACTAAACCTTTAATTACTGCTTGGTTAACTAAACAAGTGAGACCCTCGGCCACTATATTGAATAAAAACGGTGACAGGGGGTCTCCTTGTTTCAAACCTCTAAAGGCAGTGAATTCCTCTGTAGGACTTCCATTCACTAAAACAGCTATTTTAGGATAACTAATACAGCCCCATATCCATTTCCTCCAAGTACTCCCAAATCCCATTGCCTCCATCAAATCCAAGAGAAACTCCCACGAAACTGTGTCATATGCCTTTCGAAAGTCAATTTTCCATAACACAGCTCTCCTTCCAGTTTTCTTCAACAGATGAACAATCTCAGATGCTGAAAGTACACAATCAAGTATTTGCCTACCTTCAATAAAGGCGTGTTGGTTGGCACTGATAATCTCCTGCATACCGCCCTTTAGTCTCCATGCCAAAACCTTTGCAACGATCTTATAAATGCTGTGAATAAGGCAGATAGGACGAAAGTCATCAAAGCCCACAACGTCAACTTTCTTTGCAATTAAACAGAAAAATCCACAATTCACACCTTTGGGAAGGCGTCCAGTTCGAAAGAAGTAATTGATCAGATCCATTAAGTCACCTTGGATAAGAGCCCAAGCCCGTTTAAAAAAATTCATATTTAGCCCATCAGGACCAGGAGACTTGTTACCATCACACTCCCATATTGCTCTCTTAACTTCTTCCTTATCCAGAGGAATTTCCAACAATTCAGCCTGCTCCTTCGATAGCCTTTTCACTGGGATGTCCCCCCACTTGAATTTTGCCTTAGGACCAGGTTTAAAAACCTTCTCATAATAAGATTTTGCAGCCCTTTTCACGTCATAAGGTTCCACCAAAACCTCCCCTTCATACTTAATCTAACTAATACAATTCCTTCTCCCTCTATTGCAAGCATTCAAATGGAAAAACCTAGTATTCTTATCCCCTAGCTTCAGCCAATTGATTCTAGACTTCTGCCTCCACAAACATTCTTATTGGTTTTGACGCTTCCACAACTCAGTTTTCCAAGACCCCATCTGTATTCTTTCATCCTCATCCAATACCCTTAGGTCCGTTATTCTATCAAGGGAAGCAATCTCATTCTTCAAATCAATGATATCCTTATCAATATTCCCAAACACCTTTATATTCCAATCTATTAACAAACGTCTTACCACCCCTAGTCTTCTAATCAAATTGTATTTCCCAGGATACTGAGAGCATGCCACTACCCACATCTCTTTGAGAGACTTATCAAAATCACTATGGGATAGCCAACAATTTAAGAACTTAAAAGGCTTAACACCCCAATCCTTCCCCTCTTAAGCAAGAATAATAGGGCAGTGATCTGACACATCATTCTCCTCAGCCCACAACCGGATTGATGGGAACAAAGAAAACCATATTGGGTCAAAAAAGGCACGATCAATCTTGCTTGCAGCCCTATAATTTTCCCAAGTGAAGGCCCTCCCTTGAAGCTCCACCTCACACAATTCCAAAGAAGAGATGCAATCCCCAAACGCACGAACACCTCTATAGCTTATCCTCCCACTTAACCTTTCCTTAGGCTCCAGAATTTCATTAAAGTCACCAATAACTACCCAGGGAATAAGAGATCATTCTAGCACAGTAGATAATTCTCTCCACAAATTAATTCTGTCCTCCTCAGAGCTCGGTCCATATACCCCACACACACCTATGTCAGTATTTCCATCCACCTGACCTTCTACCGCTATCCAATTACGACCTGAGATCCTTCTACTAACAGTCAAGTAATCAACCTCCCATAAAAGAGATATTCCTCCTGCATTCCCTACCGCATCCACTGCTTCAAAATCGAACACCCCCCTCCCCAACACCGGTAATAATCACCATGAGTCCATCCCACACATTTGGTCTCACAAAGGAAGACTATCTTTGCCTGCACCTTTACCATCAGTTCTTTTATACTCCGGTGTTTCTGACTTGCCCCCAACCCTCTGATGTTCCACAAAATCATACTAAACATAACAAGAATAGGCACGCAATGACACTAACCCGCAACAATGGAAGAGCTACTGCGCGTCCCTTGCTGACGCCCAATCCACTCTCTCCTTCTCAATCAACTCTTCTACTACTTTATCCACCTCCTCACGGGCCCCCACTATCTTCAATCCCAATTCTTCTCCAGTCCCTACAGTCTCTACCGCTTCAGCATAGTTCACTAAAAGAGCAGAGTCAGAGGTTGCTCTTGCTCTACGATTCCCAACCTCAATATCATTATCCATAGTTGAGCTTTCACCAGGTAGTAATGATCTCACCATCCCTCGAGATGTGATTTTCTTGATCTTCTTGATCTTCATATTCTTCCTGGAACGAGACCCTCTTCTTTCTTTAGTAATATCCATTAGAGCACTAAAATGTTTTCTCAAAGCACTTAGAGAGATAACCACGTTATCATCACCCACCGATTTAGGGACCACATCCAATGAACCCCCCACATGATTACTTGGGCTGCTACACGAGCTCACCCGTACCCCAATAGTAGACCCAATAGACAAAGAATGGTTAGCTCCTTCTTTTCCAACACTTGAAGGCCCGCCCGCCGACACCCCAAGCCCATCCTCTGTTCGGCCCACCACCTTAAAGCCCTGGTCTAATACACCAATCTCTTTATCACCCATCTTATTCTCATTATTCCCCATCAACATTGGAATAAGAGTCCTGGGAGGCTGCACGCCCGACAACTCACTGTCAACATTTAGAGCCCCACCAACCCTGAAATTCTTCTTTCTAACATCACCCTCCACTAGTCTAGAACCCACCGTATCAGTAGATTCCTCGTCAACCAAGACACCTTTATCTTTCTCAAGGCCTTTGATTGTATCAATGATGCCAAAAGGGTCAGGAGACAAAAGGGACTCCTCACCACCTTTCACACCCACACACGACATCTCAGAATCCACCCTCACCGACCGACCTACACCAACAGCACCGCCACCCCGGACCAAAACCCGATCACCAGGTCGCCCATCCTCCGCCATAGTAGGCTGAGCCTCCACTACAGAGATATCAAAACTCTTCTGACCAATTTTCACTTTGAAAAGCCTTGACACCGGGAGTTTATAGGTTGTCAATATTAAAACTTTTGCAACTTCCAGATTAGTGCTAACCTCAAAACTATTAACAAGTTTAATGAAGCTACCAAACCTGACTGCTATCTGTTTAAAGAAAGAATCACACCAAGCATGAGGTGGCACCCCAATAATATTCAGACAACATTGACGATGAGTTGCACCATCATCCTGATCCCATTCCTTCAGAAGATCGAAAAGACCTTCACCCCAGGCTCCTTTATGTTTGATGCAAGACAACATAGCCTCTCTTGATTCAAAAACCAAGAGTACATATACTACCCCCAGACCCTTGACTTCAACCCTTCCATTAGAGATCAATCTAAAGCTAGAAACCACATCTTCCACGGAAATGCCCTCCTTCATCATTCCAAATGCACAAGAACCAAGTTTGTTAATACACTCTTCTGTTGGATTAAATTCAAAAGATCCAACAGAAGTCCCTATGTTATGAACATGATACGTTTCTGTCAACAAAATATAGGAATCATAAAAATGTTCATATTAACAAAAAGAAACAGAGAATCATATAAATGTCAACAATAATTGTAATATATAGCCACATTTCCTTGGATTATTAGTAATGTGGATTGAGGTGTGTTTGAGGTGGGAGATTATAAATAATTTGTAAGTTTCAAATACATGAAAAAAAAATTAGAAGAAATCATAGATGTCATCTTCACTTTTGTTTATATCCGGTTGACATTTTAGAACTTATTTTTTTTCTAGGATCAGGGATCGATTATTAGGATTAGAACAGAACGTATATTCTAATCATTTCTATGCGTTATCGTTTCAGTTAATATAATGGGCTGGATGATCTAGTATGCCTATACAATTTGAAAGATTGTATTTGGCTGCTTCTTGAGAATAAGGACAGAAAGAAAGTCTTGCAGTTTGGTTGTAAGAGATTGTGATGGATAAGTTGTATGATGATTCTGTAGTACAGTTTTTCCTCATGTTTTTTCTACGGTAGATGGCCGTACGTACGAGGTTGTTGCATTGAAGGGTAGAAAAGCCAGCAGCATTATATTGTAAAAGATGAAATGGAAAGGTTCGTTTGGTATATTTATTGTGCCAACATCTTCCGTGTACCGTCTGCTTGCTTGAAGGGACATTTTTTGGAATGTGTAGGAGATGAGTATATTATTGTGTATAAGACATATTCGGGAAAATATTATATCATCTTTACATTTTAAAATATGTTCTGCATATTTTTATGCTCTGAAAGCTGTTAATTACTTATGTGTATCCTAAACTAGTGTTACATGATTATAAAATATAATCTATATCGTAATATCATCCACAATTGTATTAAAAAATACCTAATTGAATATAAAATTTATGAACATATTCTTATGAAGCAAAAAAAAGTTAACAATCATTACATTTTGAATAAAAAAATACATTTTGATTATAAATCATAAATTTAAAAATTCTTTGACAAAGAAGAATGCAAAAAGTATAGTTTAGAAAAAAATGATGAAACCTTTTACCAGCATTCAGTGTTTATATATATATATATATATATATATATATATACTCATTCATTGAACATTCACTTTGAAAATGTCTAAAAATAGTAAAAATATGCTACATTTTCTTCAAAGAAAGAAACAAAGAAAATAAGGGCAATTCAATGGTAGTAGTTTAATGTCTCCTTCTATCAAGAAAAGACGAAGAAGAAGAGATGGTATTTTAATGTCATCAGTAATAGTGAAGAAGAAGAAATGGTATTTTAATGTCTTCAGTAATAGTACCAAATAAAAGGAAATGAAAAAGTGAATAATGTAGGGGCCAATTTGACTAAAAAGGAGGTGAATGTGTTGATGTGTTGTTGCCTGATAATACGGCAGTCGTGGCTAGCCCAAAGCCACGGAAGCAGCCATGACACTAATAACATGGAACTGTCAAGGAGCTGGGCGGTCCTTGACAGTACAAGCTCTACGAGAGCTGGTGAACAAATACCGCCCACAAATGATCTTCTTTATTGAAACTAAACAACAAACACGGAGTATGGAAAGATTAAGAAGACGTCTGCATTTTGATAACAGTGTCTACGTGGAAAGAAATGGTTTAAGTGGGGGTTTGGCTTTCTGGTGGTCCTCTGAGGTTAATGTGATTGTTCTCGAACAGTGTCCAAATTTTATTCATCTCAGTCTGAAATGTCCTGATGCAGCTGAGTTTTGGTTTCTGACTTTGGTATATGGCCCTGCAAAGAGACAACACAGGGCTGGTTTTTGGAATGATTTGAAGCAGCTTCATGTTGATGAGAATGTGCCATGGCTCATAATAGGAGACTTCAACGCTCGTCGCTGTGAAGATGATAAAGTAGGTGGCGCACCTTTCAGATTATCTCTGACAAAGGATTTTGTGGAATTCATTAATGATTTGGGACTCATGGATTTGGAATTTAAAGGCAACCCGTATACGTGGATTAATAGGAGGACTGGTGCTGATTTTATTGCAGCTCGTATTGATAGGGGCATCTCAAATGTTCCGTGGCGCAATCTTTTCCCAGGTGCGACTGTAATACATGAGTCTTTGGTGGGGTCGGATCATCGCCCCCTGGTAGTGGTTTTATCTCCTCGGATTTATGGCAAAAGGCAGTTCCGTTTTGAATCTTTTTGGCTGGATGATCCACAGTGCAGTACAATTGTTAATGATACCTGGAACAAGTCGATCACTGGCTCCCGGCAATTTATTATCTCACGTCGTCTGAAGTTGGCTCGGAATCTTATGATCCAGTACTTTTGGAAAAAAGAAAAGAATGCACGAAGAAGGATAGCAGAGCTAAAGGAGAAATTAGACGCCTTGCATGATGAATCTTATAGTGAGGCAGTGCGTTTGCAAGAAATGGCTATTATCAATGATTTGGAGGGTGCATGGAAACAAGAAGAGAAGTATTGGTATCAAAGGTCTCGGGTAAACTGGATTAATTATGGTGATAGAAACTCATCTTTCTTCCATACAACTACGTTACAGAGGCGACATCGAAATAGACTGACAAGAATTAAAACTGAGGAGGGCAGTTGGATTGAAGACCAGGGGGTGGTGGAGCAGACTGTGGTTGATTTCTTTCAGAATGTGTACAGCTCAGTTTCCCCACAACCATCCAGTGATTGTGTTGATCTAATACCTCAGATTGTTTCGGATGAAATGAACCAAAATTTAATGGCGGCTATATCTCCTCAGGAGGTCAAGGTAGCAGTATTCTCAATGGGGGCCTCTAAGGCTCCCGGCCCAGACGGCTTTCAAGGCCTGTTTTATCAAAGATTCTGGACCCGTATCAGCTCTGAGGTGGTGGCAGTTGTACAAGCCTTCCATGAGACAGGATTTTTGCTCTCGGAATTGAACAACACTTTTATATCTCTAATTCCGAAATGCCCTAACCCTGAGAAGCTCTCGCAATATAGACCTATTGGGCTGTGTAATTATATTTATAAAATTATTGCTAAAGTATATGTCAATCGGCTGAAAAGTTTTTTGTCTATCTTGGTCTCTGAAACTCAGACAGCTTTCGTTCCTGGAAGGTGCATACAAGATAATATAGTGATTGCTCATGAAGCCTTACATTCACTACGATGCAAGAAGAAAGGTCCTACTCATAGCATGATTCTTAAATTGGATGTGGCAAAAGCCTATGATAGGCTAGAGTGGAACTTTATTGAGACTATTTTGAGGGCTTTTGGTTTTTCTTCTGCATGGGTTCAACGTATTATGCAATGCATCACTACTGTTTCATACAAGGTATTGATCAATGGCAAACCTTCCTCGACAATCTTCCCAAAACGAGGCTTACGCCAAGGGGACCTTTTGTCGCCCTATGTCATTATCTTGGCCACGGAGGCATTGGGGAGAATGTTGTCTAGGGCTCAATCTCAGGGCCTGATTTCGGGGCACAAATTGAATAGATGCAGCCCTGTACTAACCCATATTTTTTACGCTGATGATACTTTAATTATGGGGAGAGCTTCAGCTGTAGAGGCTGCTAGGATATGGGATATTCTTGAGAGATACAGCATAGTATCAGGGCAGGCTATCAACCTCCATAAATCCTCCATTTTTTTCAGCAATAATACACCAGAATATCTCCAGGAACAGATCAGTATTTTATTGGATATCCCTGTTGCGAGTGGAAGAGAGGTCTATCTGGGTCTGCCAACGGTCTGGGGGAGGTCAAAAGTGCAAGCTCTGCGTTTCTTGGAGGAAAAGATTCTCATGAAGGCGGAATCTTGGAAGCAAAACTTATTATCTCCGGCTGGCCGCGAGGTGATGATTAAAGCAGTATTAACTGCAATACCGACTTTTGTTATGGCGGTTTTCAAAGTCCCAAAATCCATCTGCCAAAGCCTTCAGAGTAAAATGGCAAAGTTTTTTTGGTCACAGGACTGTGGTGGCCAGACAATTCACTGGGTTAAATGGGAGACTTTGCTTAGCCCCAAAGCAAACGGTGGGCTTGGTTTAAGAGATTTGGAATTGTACACCTTGCCCTACTTGCTAGACAAAGCTGGAGACTCCTTCAAAATCCAAACTCTTTGTGGGGTAAGATCCTAAAGGCCAAATAGTTTCCAAGAACAGATTTTTTGAGGGCAAGCAGGGGAAGTAGGGCTTCTTGGCTCTGGATTAGTATTTTGGATGGGAGGTCGGTTTTGCAAAAAGGTTTACGATGGGAGGTTGGTGATGGTAAATCCATCCTTGTATGGGAGCATGCATGGCTTCAAAGTGAACCATTTCATATTCAAACCCCAAAGCCTCAGGGGGAAGGACTTCGATCAGTAAGTTCTCTGGTTAATGCGGATGGTAGAACCTGGAAGTTAGAAGTTCTTAATCATTTGTTCTCACACAGTGACATAGCCAAAATCGGTCATATACATCCTGCTTTTGGAGTTCCTGATATTTTGGTATTGCACTATCATTCATCGGGAGAATACACGGTGCGGTCGGGGTACCAAATACTTCTTAAAGAAAAGTCTGCTGAAATAAATGGTGCTACCACGAGTTCTTCTTGGACAATTCCTCCTGAGTGCTGGCAGTCGATTTGGTTGCTAAAAGCGGCCCCTAAAATCAAACTTTTTATATGGAGGCTCATGCATCAAACTGTGGCAGTTAAAACCAGTCTGATGAAGAGAGGTATGGATGTTGATAGTTTATGTCCTGTCTGTTTACAGGAAGAGGAAACTTTGGAACATAGCTATTTTTTTGCCCTCATGCAAGAGCAACATGGTTTGCCTCAAGTCATAATTATGTTCCAAATGCCCTGGGTTTTGGTTCCTTTGGTGAATGGTGGTGGCATCAATATGTGTGGTGCAAGCGGGAGAAACGTTTAGATGTTATGGATTTGATGGCTTATGTTTGTTGGGGAATATGGAATGCCCGTAACAAATGCATGTTTGCACACACACAACCGAACCCTTGCTACACTGCGAATACCAGCACCACCCTTTGTTTTGAAGTTACTGAATGCCGGCCACCCTTCGTGTCTGCTCCAATCATACTGGTCACTACTACTGCCTGTGACACACGATGGGTTCCTCCTCAAACAGGTACCTATAAAGTTAATTGTGATGCTGCTTTTAAGGTGGGGCAACGACTTGCAAGTTTGAGTGTAATTTGTAGAAATACAGTTGGTGAAGTTGTGGATGGAGTGTTCAAGATGATTGAGAGTCCAAATGCATTATTGGCTGAGGCTCTTGCTGTTAGAGAATCGGTCCTCCTAGCTAAGGCTAGAGGCTTTTCACAAGCTGTCATTGAGACTGAAACCAACATTGTGGTTGATGCGTTAATTTCTGGTATTTCACCTATTGCTATACGCACTGTTGTTCATGACATCAAAAATTGTATTTCTTCTACATCATTTCAAATTTGTAAGATTTCTAGAACAACCAACAGAGTGGCTGACTGGGTTGCCAAGGCTGCGAGGAGAAGGGAGTGCCCTCCACACTGGGTTTACGCTCCCCCTCAGGCAATTGTGGAACTTTTGTATCAGGATTTACATCCTTGATTAATGCAAGTATCCTTTTCTGACCAAAAAAAAAAAGGTGAATGTGGGCCCAAAGAATGAGGCAACATTTGTTTTTGGGCATGGATGTCAATTTTTCCTTTTTTGTTTTAACTATAACGTGGAAATATAGAGGTAAAGGAAAGGGAGGAGAATGGATAGGAAGGAAAGGGATGGGAATAGTGGGAGGGGAAATTTTTAACTTTAACTTATTTGGATATATTCATCAAAGGGAATGGAGAGAAATGGTAGGTAATATTTTTAAATTATATAGATATCCTTATTTTTAAATTATTTTTAGAATATAAGAGGCTAATCATAAAATTTTAAGTCATCATCTAGTTCTAAAATTCCCCTCTCCTCTATTTCCCACTAAATCGGCGGGGAGACATTTTAAAGGGAATGGAGGGGAATGAAGGTTAAAAAATTCACATTCCCCTCCATTAACTTTCTTTCCCAAACAATGTTAAATTAAACATTCTCCTCCATTATCCTCCCTTCCCCTCCCTTCCCCTCCATTCCCCATCTATCCAAACAAATTGTAAAAGAATTAAAACGTCACCTGGGTGGTGCAATAAGAGGAAATATACAAAAAATACCTATTATCCATAAATATTTTCTAGTGTAGGGAAAAAATAATAAATAATTATTTCAAATGCCATTCTAATATATATAAAAGAGAAATTTAAAAAATTGTATGGTTAGAATAAAATAATATTACAATTGTTCTCTAAACATTGTCATATCTAAAAAATGTGGAATAATATGTTCATTCTCAATATTAGCAAATACATATTTCTCAACATAAGTAATCAAATAATCATTCAATAGCTCAGCACCTATTCGATTATGCAGACGATTTTTTATGATGTTCATCACCCAGAAAGTTCTTTCGGTGAAACAAATTAAATATGTCTACTCTTAATACTAAAATGATTGATATGATTTTTTTTTATGCAAAAATGAATGGTATGATGGTTTTCAATCATTTAAACATATAAAGAAAATAAATTAACTTTAAAATTAAACTAATATGGACATTTAATTTTAACAACGTGATTTAGTTATTTTTATGATTTAGTTAGATATAAAAACTAAAATTCATAAAAACTAAAATTCTACTTTAATTATGGACATTTAATTTTAGCAATATGATTTAGTTAGACATAAAAATTAATATTCAAGTGAGACAATATCACTCATCACTATCACAATTCACGTGATTTAGTTTTTTATGGTTAGTAGTTACTTGCATAAACTAAATCAGAGTAGTGGAGGAAAAAATTAATGAAATGAGCTAAATCAGGTAAAATTAAATCTCACCCGTGGCTCTATATAATAGGAGTAGAGGATAGGAAAAAAAAGTTATGTGAATAAATAAAATAGGCAAAATGTAATTATGATTGGGTAAAATAGGAAAAAGTTTGGAGGCTTTAATTCTTAGTTAAATGCTCTTACAACATTAAATAGGCTTGTTTTCAATTATGGAAGCTTTTATATTTAAGTAAAAAAAAAACCTCCACATTAATTTTTCATAGATCTCAGTGTAGGCAATTTATATTTAAGACATAAAAATCTACACAAATCTCCACTTTAATTTTTTTTGATCTCAATGTAGTCACTTGCCTACAGTGACTATACTGTAGATCCGCCACTGCCTATTAGAAAACAATAGTGTAATTATAAAGTACTTAAATATTTTCATAAAAAAGTACTTAAATATCACAAATTGAAAATAAATTTGAATAAATGCATGTTAGCATAGCTCAGATGGTAGCACTTAGAATTCTAAAGACAGTGAAGAAATGGCTTCGCTGATACGTTTTCACACATTACCATCGCAAAATGGGCTAACTAACCAGACCTTTTGAAAAGGACATCAAGCCGCCCCAAAGCGGTTGAAGATTATAATTATTTGTTGTTGTAAAAATGGAGAGAAACTTGTTCTTTGTTAATGGTAAGAAAATGAAGGAGAAGGAAGAGAAGAAGAAGATGAATTAGTAGAGGGAAGAACTGTCAACTTCACATTTCACTCAGTTATTATTGTTATTTATACAAAAGCAGGTAGGTGGAATAACATCCATATTTTTATTTACAACACTCCCCCTTAGATGTTATTTTGCATTGGGTAGAATACGCTTAGGGAGAACTGCCTCATTAAAAACCTTACCAAGAAAAACTCAGTGGGATTAAAATTTGGTGAAGGAAAAAAGAGTGCAGTGCGTATTTTACTCCCCCTCATTTTGGTCCCACTTGATTTCTTGATGTCGCTGCATCCCAAATATTTTTGTCATCTTCTGGTGACATTTTGGTGACGTATGCTTCGTCTAATCACTTTTGATATATCCGTCCTTCAATTAGGTAATAATTCGTTGTTGGAATGCCATCCTTTCCATCTTGCTTTTTGCAGTCGCAACGATATAACAGTATGTGTAAAGTTGTAGCACATGCCTGTCTATGCTTTATGTGGATCAAATAAAGGACCTGCATCTGCAAAGACCAACTATATTCTCTTCGGGTTTATAGGGTTAACATAATACCACATCTGTTATTCCCCGAAGATAAGAGCAAAGTTATATCTTGCCAATAGGCTCAAGACAAAAGCTTCAGGCTACATGTTACTAGCAATATAAATTGCACTTTAACAGGGTACTCCAGGACCAATCTAAGAGTTCTTTAAGAGACTTCTTTAAGAATACAGCAATTTGGAGACTTCTTTAAGAGTTCCAATTTAAACACAAAAATACATATAGATATGAATTATCAACATAAGCAATAATAAATTCATGCATACTCAGAATGATTTAAATCATGTAAAGATCAATTCAGTTTAATTTTGTATATTCCCGGGAATTAGTCGCTTCAAGAAACTTGAATCTTTCAGGGATTCTCATGCATTTTTCATGACTTATGGATTCGTAAAAATAGGCTGTAATTGCATTCATTAGATGCATTTCTAATTCTTTTTCATATAATGCTAGACTTATCAAAAAAAATAATTGCATCCACCACAGGGGAGTACATCTCCTCACAATTAATACCAGGTCATTTGGGTAGAACTTTGTGCTACAAATCGTATTTTGTCTGACAAACCGTGCTTTCCCCCTTTTTCGCACAAGCACCCATTTATACTCGACCGATTTTATACCATTGTTGTACGGACTACAGGTCCGAAAAATTTCTCGCTTCACAAGCGAGTCTAACACAGCCTTAATTATATCTCTCTATTTGGCCAATCATTTTGCGCCTACATTCATCAATAGATATAGGTTCATGATCCTCATTTTATTTAGCACTATATTCAAAAATAAAAATAGTATTCCGTCGACGGTTATTTGACGTCGGTTCCATCTTATTCCTGACACTGAATAATTGTGTCAGAAAACCTCTGGAACTTTATCAATTGTGTCAGAAAACCTCTTCTAGAGGATTTTCCACTTCTTGAGGACTTTTAATATGAACCTCTACTGGAGGCCTTATTTTCTTAGTGGGGCCATCTTATCTCTTTGCTCCTTTTTCTCTATTGTTTTTCTTTTAGAACCGAATATATTCTACGCTTCTGGCACACTTTAGATTCATTTGCATACTTTAATTATTCTTCTAGAACATCAATTTGAACAGGAGCATTTGCAGCTGGTATATAAGATTTGGTCACTTTATGTGTCTCGCAATTGCATATCAATTTTCCTGCAAATGAATCATCTAATTTGTTTGAGGATCAACAATTATACATTGATAATGCATTTCAATAATATCTTGATCCAGCTGCTTATTTCCTCCCCTTATGTTGGGTAAACTCTTTCATTAAATTAATAACCAACATACCCAAGATACTCAACATATATTCCCAGTTTTCTTTAAGGACCCACATTACTATGTTGAGGTGGAGCATTAGGTACATATACTGTACAATCAACGGTCCAAAGATGGGATCGTGACCATGAACCAATAAAATGGGGAGATTTTATGATAACTTGTTGGCTTGATGCACACAAGTGATGCTACATGTAAAATACCATTTTCTTAAACAGTAATATTTCATTAACAATTGTCTTGCAATCAATTGAAAATATTCACCCAGATCGGTTTGGGTTTATTTCCAATAATATACATTATCCATTGAAGAAATATACCAGTATTATCTAGACATATAGTCTTATAACATAATCAGGGATGTGTACCCGCAAGTGCTTAATCATTAAAATAAGCGCACATTGCCAACTTGCATCACACGATAGACCATCTAGTCGATGCATCGTAAAAATTATCTAGATGGTCAACACGGCAGATTTATTAGTCCGCGTACATGTCCCTGAATTATTCCCAAACTTACTGGTGATTCTAGGCCAACCTCATCTTAGGAAGGCCAAACAATTAATTTTGCAGCAAACAAACACGTGAAAATTCATTGATTGTAAAAACTTCTAGTTTTTCAATGAATGAACAAATAAATTTCGTGCATCATTATTGCTCCGGGATGGCCCATCCGGTCATGCCAAACAGTAAATCCATGAACCAACTTCAAGTTGGTGCCAGCTTTAGGCTGCGCAAACTGTGTATTTAAACACTTAAAATTGCTAGCTTCAGGCTAGTGCATTTCAGCTTCTGGCTGGATATGGTAAGTTTAATAACTTAAATTACTAGCTTCAAGCTGCAATACATGTGTAACGCCCCGAATTTCCATAATTTGATTTTTTTCGGAATTTTCGAAATTTTTATTCCTATTTTGCCCTTGAGGAATATCCGGATTTTTGGACAAGGAAATAAACTATTTCTACCTTGGTTATATGGAATTTAATTGATGGTGTGACGGGTCCGGCTTTCGTTGGAGTTTAATCGGGTTTCGGGGTAGAGAATTAAGCTTTGAGGTAGTTTCA
>JAKUCV010007280.1:333065-427131 GCA_028386065.3 Turnera subulata
TGAAACTACCTCAAAGCTTAATTCTCTACCCCGAAACCCGATTAAACTCCAACGAAAGCCGGACCCGTCACACCATCAATTAAATTCCATATAACCAAGGTAGAAATAGTTTATTTCCTTGTCCAAAAATCCGGATATTCCTCAAGGGCAAAATAGGAATAAAAATTTCGAAAATTCCGAAAAAAATCAAATTATGGAAATTCGGGGCGTTACAACATGTGTCAAATTTAAGCTTATTTTTGCCACTCATGTCGAAAAAGATCAGAATTATTGAGCAATAATTAATATAGTGACAAACTTTGTCAAAAGTAAATCCTTTTGGATCTGTCTGGGGGTCCATATTTGGAAAAATTAACACTTTGTTGTCTAGTCTCAGACTATAATAAGGGGGAGAGATATGTGGTGAAAACATATAGAAAAATATTAAGAGATAAAAACATACCTTCCCCAACTACTGTCTTCTTTGTTGAGGGTGCCTCTCTAGGAATGAGGAATAGACTAGCAAATAGCATGGTGAATGAACAACAGGAGGAATTACCGAGTGAACTCACAAGAAACCCTCATTTAGTTTTTGTTAATGAGCTTTACTCATCTAGGTTCTTTGCGACTCCTATGGAAGAGACTTTCTTCCTAGAAGACCAAGGCAACCTAAGGGCTTCCTTTTATGGCTCAGCTAATTCTATTATTTTTTTCATATCTGATAGAATGCAGGAATTCCAGCTAGAGCCTACTTGTCAATTTCTGAATCAAAACAGTTATTATCAGGTTTCTATGATGGTTCGGGGTGTCCCAAGGGTGTCTGGGTTACCGCCTACATGGCCTAAGGTACGACTGTTACTATGGAATTGCAGGGGTGTAGCCAGGAGATCCCAAGATTTCGTGTCTACCTTAAGGGATCTGAAGAATCAGTATAAGCCCAACATGGTACTGATTACTAAAACCTTGTGGCAATCTGCAGAGAACCATGGGGTAATTCCACTCCGTTTTCCTACAACGAATCGGTTTGAGATACCTGGAGAAAACAACATGGGTGGTATGTGGTTCTCCTGGAACGAGAGTGTTAGGGTCAACATTAACAGTGAGGCTCAGAGTTTCAGGGTCAATGTTGTACCCAACAGATAAATAACTGTTAATACTCATGTATGAGAACAATTCCTCTTTGAATGTTCTCCAGTAAGGATCCATTTATGCAATAATAATATGCATGTTTTCCCTTAGCTTTTGCCATTATAATCTCATCCACGGCCACAGGCACAATTAATTATACTGTCTTATTCACTTCAAGGAATAGATCAGAATCAATTCGACAGGATCCATAATAATTTCTTTTATTACTATAAGTGGTAGTGTCTGTACTCTTTAATAGTATATGCTCTTCCAGACCGTAGATATATGATCTTCTAGATCATAGTAAAGCATGCGTTCTTCAGGAACATATTCAAACTTATGCTCTTCTAGAGCGTGTTAATATTTTTCTCATTTTGAGATTGTACTATCACATGTTTATGTGAAATAGTTGACATCTACACATATAACTCTCCCCTTTGGATGTCAATTTGCATTGTCTTCAAGACTAATGCCTGAGTCATTATTCTAGAAACTATTATAAAATGCTGTAAAGTAAATAAAATAAAATAAAATATAACACATAATAATAAAACTAAACATAAAATAAAATTATTCAATATATATTGGCTTGCACCTTCAGGGTAAGCAAGATAAGAACAGTATCTTTCTTCTTGATGGTCATACAATATCCACCTTCTGGTGTTCATACAACATCCACCTTCTGGTGCGCATATTTTTCTTCAATTTTTCCTCAAAGATCTGCGAGATCTTTTAGTAGTAAGACATCCAGTCTTTGCTTTATATTCGCTTTTATTGCGTCTTCCAGACTATATGCATTTAAATGCAATCAATACCCATGACAAATTTCTTCCGGAAATTTTAAGGGCCTCCAAATTTTGTAGTATAATTCCAAAATTAAATAAATAAAAGACTTAAATAAAATAAATAAACATGAGCCTTTTATTAATTAGCCCAATTAAAATAAATAACTGAAAATTAAATGCAATGGGCCTTGTACGAGCCCAATCAAAACGTAAATTAAAGCAAGAAAATAAATATAATGGGCCTTTTCATAGCCCAATAAATAACCAAAAATTAAATGCGATGGGCCTTGTACGAGCCCAAAACGTAAATTAAAGCGAGAAATTAAATACCATGGGCCTTTCCATAGCCTAATTGTAATTTAAATAAAACATAAATTAAATAAAAGCATAATAATAGATATAATATATGCCTACTCGATAAATCTTTCAGCAATATTATTATCCTCCCCTATATATGTTTTTTTTCTTTTTTTTTTATTTTTTCTTTTCTCCTTTTTTGCTCTTTTTTTTCTTTTCTCTTCCTTTTTTTTCTCTTTTCTCACCTTTTTTTTTTCTCTTTTCTCACCTTTTTTTCTGTTTTTTTACGGACTGGGCTGTGAATAGTACTGGTGTGACACCCGGGGTCAATGAGGGCGGGAAGTGTACGCCGGTGCTGGGATGAGCATGGACAAGGAGCGGCTTCTGGCAGGCTTCTAGAAGAAGGGGCACAGGAATGAACCGAATCCACACCAGAATAGGAGAGATCCTGAGACTGTGTAGGGATGGGGCTCCACAGTTGGGGCGATTTCATAATTATACGGGTATGGGACTGTATAATTAAGAATAGCTCAAATAAAGTGATTTCGAGGTTGTACAGGTGTGGGACTGCACAATCGAGAATAGCTTAAACGGTTTGATGGGTACTAACTATATCAACAAGGTGCACCTACCTTTTCGGCGCTCATTCCAGAAGAACTCTAAAGTTAAACGTGCTTGACTTGGAGAAATTCTAGGATGGGTGACCTCCTGGGAAGTTTTCCCCGGAAACGTGCGAGTGAGGACAAAGCATGTTGGAAAGGTCCCGTGTTGGTCTGTAGTGACAGTCGACAAACCGGGACGTTACAGTTGGTAGCGGAGCTCCAGAACTCCCCTAGTACGGTGCAGGGTTCGGGGACGAACCTAGCGGAAGCTGGTGGGCCTGTGACACCCGGGGTCTATGAGGGCGGGAAGTGTACGCCGGTGCCGGGATGAGCATGGACAAGGAGCGGCTTCTGGCAGGCTTCTAGAAGGAGGGGCACAGGAATGAACCGAATCCACACCGGAATAGGAGAGATCCTGAGACTGTGTAGGGATGGGGCTGCACAGTTGGGGCGATTTCATAATTATACGGGTATGGGACTGTATAATTAAGAATAGCTCAAATGAAGTGATTTCGAGGTTGTACAGGTATGGGACTGCACAATCGAGAATAGCTTAAACGGTTTGATGGGTACTAACTATATCAACAAGGTGCACCTACCTTTTCGGCGCTCATTCCAGAAGAACTCTAAAGTTAAACGTGCTTGACTTGGAGAAATTCTAGGATGGGTGACCTCCTGGGAAGTTTTCCCCGGAAACGTGCGAGTGAGGACAAAGCATGTTGGAAAGGTCCCGTGTTGGTCTGTAGTGACAGTCGACAAACCGGGACGTTACAACTGGCCCATTTTGTAAGTGGACTGGGCCGTGAATAGTACTGGTCCAGGCCTTGTACAGTGCCAAACCAGTCCCGTGCACTGTGTCAAGCCCAGGCCCGACCTAGCCAGCCCATCATCCAAGCCCGCGGGTCAACCCGACCCAGGCCATCCTCGTGAGGAGCAGGTGGCGGTGCACGACGAACTGTGAGGACGAACAGGCAAGGCGTGCGGTGACGGCTGGGACGAGGAGGCACAAATGCGCCGGCGCGAGATGGAGAGGCGCTCATCTGCTCGCGTGGCGGAGGCGGATCCGACGTCTCCCATCAGGTTTTCTTCTGCTGGTAGCTGCGATTGGCGCGAGAGGCGAAGGGAGCTGCTGCAGCGGAGGTGGCGGCATGGCACATGGTCACAGGCGAGCAGCGAGGCGGCTGCAGGCGGCGAGGAGGAGTGGAGACCCGACGGATCTTTGTCGGGCGTTGCCGTCGGTTCGTCGTGCCTAGGTGGCAGAAACGGTCGGCTACTGTGCTGTACGATCGGCAACGGCACGACAAAGGCGCCGATGGTGGTGGTGACGCGAGAAACGCCATAGAACGCATTCGGAAGAACAACGACCGAGGCGGGAGGAGGTGGCGCACTGTTCATCTCGTTTGGTTTTGTTTCTGCGCTGGATTTCTTTGTTGCTTGGGTAGAAACAATTGTTAGTGTAATATGCCCAAAAGCCAATCAATGGATGATTGTATGTAGTCATGTATATACATTAAGGTTATTCCAATAAATATGTTTATGAGATAAATGCTTGCACATATTTATAACCCTAGGATATTTTATATTCTTAAATTTCCCTAGTCGATTATTATTATGGATAGGTTATAATAATAAATTAAGACTAGCGTATATTGAGAATTATATGTGATATGAATTCTACATACGGGTACAAGTTAGAGAACTTGTGGACTGGACCGACCCACATAAGAACACTACATGGAACGTTATATGATTGTCATTAGTGGTTTTTATATGTATTGTCCTTAGACCTGAGATCATCAAGGTTCCCAACATATGAGTCGTATGCTTTGATATTACTCTTGGCTATTTGTAAATCAGTAGACCTTAGTGTAATCATTGGGTATATGATAAGTGTGTAGTGGGTTTTGTATGATCAAGATGGGATTCGTCCAACCCATATAACGGGTATATTATCATATGGTTTTCTTGATAGAGTTGAACTGTAAATGCACAGCCGTGCTTGGATTATGATATGGTGATATCATTAGTATCCATTTTACACAGTTAACTCGGGGATCAAGAAATTTAGATTAAACATACACGAGATTGACATATTCCATGTCTCGTGTTTAATCTTGATAATGGGACGAAGGGACGATGACATGTTTCCGAGGCATATTGAATCAATACTGATCTTGTCGTTTGGGTAGCAATGATGTGTTGCTAGACGCCGCTTTTTGCTTATAATTGATAATGAGTTTACAATTATTGCCAAACGTTACAACTGCCTACAAGGTCACACACTTAGAACTGTTGATTCGAGCTGGTGGTTGAACTGTGGTTGGACCGTGGTTGAACCAGATATTTGAGCTTGTGGTTGGACCAGAGTCATTTTTGGGCTGGCTTGGTTCATTAATTGTCAGAATTATTGAGCCAAATTAGTGCCATGAGATGTGTAATCCCATTAATACTTAGTGGAGACATCATTAGATAAAAGCTAATCATGTTGGCCAAAGGTGTTGGCCATTTGTCTCTTGCCTTTAGTGAGTGGGATTAGGGTGTGCATAATTAGATTATGCCTTGTGATTTTTTTTAGACTTATCTCTGAATTTTCAGACTTGCAAGAACACACTTGAGAGCTTAGAGTTTTCAGGTTATACACCCCTTTCTTTGAGAAAGAAAGAAACACCACAATCACAAGTTCTAGCTTCCGGGATTGAGCTGCTAGCACAGCTATTCGAGAGTGCTCGGGTTGGTGATCGTGAGACGATTCCTGACTAGTTATCAACGGTTTGTGTGGATACCATAGAGAAGCGGTATTTCTGTCCGGTTCTTACTGATTCGGCTCAACAGTTGAGTGAAAGAACTCGACCAATCCAGGTATGAAAATTTTGTTATTCGGTTTACTCAATTTCACATGGATCCTCCATGAGTACTGGGATTTCCGCTGCGCATAAGTTTGCATTTTGATTGTCAAGTTTGCATGCCCGGTTACTTACAGTGGTAGCGGAGCCACTTGTGAAATGCTAAACCGAATTAGATGTTCATATGTTATATGTGATGTAGCATGAACATGATAGTATATGTGATATGCTGAATTCATTTTGTATATATGATATGCTAAATTCGTTTTGTACATGTTGATGTCAGTTTTTGTCAAAAGTGTTTTGACAACAAGCACTTGATTGGTATGTGATATCAATCAAGGTGATCTTGGCAGTAAGTCGAAGAGTTCAACTAGTATAAATCGATTGTCGGTTTGTGTATAGAACGATTGTCGTTTTAGTACATCAAGACCAAAACATCGATGTTTGTGAGACAAACATCGATGTTGGCATGAAGTTTAGCCTTGGCCAAACCTTCAAAACATCGATGTTTTGTGGCAAACATCGATGTTCTAACGAAGATTAGCCTTGGCCGAACCTTCAAAACATCGATGTTGTGTGACCAACATCGATGTTTTCATGCAAGTGGCCTTGGCAGAACTCTCAAAACATCAATGTTCAAGAGTTAAACATCGATGTTCTTTGAGCATGTCCAAATTGATTTGAAGTTCCAGAACTCTCAAAACATCGATGTTCAAGAGTTAAACATCAATGTTCATGAGTTCCAGAAGTCACAAACATCGATGTTTAAAAGTTAGACATCGATATTCAAATGCTACTGCCAAAATCTTGAACTTTCAACATCGATGTTATTGAGCTACTGCCAAATAGTTTGGAGTTCAAGTTTCTCAAAACATCGATGTTTAAGTGTTGAACATTGATGTTCTTTAGCTACTGCCAAATAGTTGAGAGAATCAGATTCTCAAAACATCGATGTTCAAAATTAGACATCGATGTTCTATTGTAATTTTGGTTTCCAACTTTACAAAAACATAAATATATGATTTATCAAGAACATGCATGTGATGTATAGGAATAATATGTTGATGTAAATATTAAGTTCCTCTTGTGTTGCCTTCCATGATAAGCACTCATCATTGCTTAGATCAACACTTGGTAGGTTTTGCCAAAGCAAGGTGCCAATGTTTATCCTAGCAAGGTACGACGGGATAATTGTAATATCCGAACTGCTTATTGTGGGTTGAACTTAACTAGGTCATCTTAATAGGATTAAGGACTTAGGGGCAAGGAGTTGAGCTAAGTCTATAAGATAGACTAGAACAAGTGTTGTTCGCTCAACTATCCAAGAGTTACATGAGTTGTAATTGACAAGAGTTGTCTACCTAAATAACTATGATGTAAGCGATCAACCAAAGCTGACTTATCTTGTAGTGAAATATGGATCTGGCCTACTTATAATTGTCTTGATTTATGTAGTAGGAGCATCATTTAATAGAATTCCTTGTTAAATGATTTTGTATACAGGACTCTTATTTGTGTGAGTTGATCATTGTTGTAGAGTTTCCATGGCACATAACACTAGCACTTTATCACTGCGATCGGTCCTTGAGAAGGAAAAGCTGAATGGGAATAACTTCCTAAAGTGGTATCACAATTTGAGGATAGTCCTCAAACAAGAGAAGAAATTGTATGTCCTCGAAGGGCCTGTTCCAAATGAACCGGTGCCTAATTCACCTAGGGCAGAAAGGGATGCTTACAAGGAGCATCTTGATGATGCATTGGATGTTGCGTGCCTTATGCTAATCACCATGGACTCTGAGCTTCAGAAGCAACATGAGAAATTGGGGGCATTCGATATGATCGAACACCTGAAAATGCTCTTTGAGGAGCAAGCAAGGCATGAGAGGTATGAGACCTCTAAGGCATTGTTCCAATGCAGGATGGCTGAGTCATCACCCGTAAGACCTCATGTGCTCAAGATGATCGGATACATTGAGAGAATTGAGGGTCTTGGTTTTCCTTTGCAGAAGGAGTTGGCTGTTGATCTAGTCCTGCAATCGTTGCCGGATAGTTACAACCAATTTGTAATGAACTTCAATATGAATCATCTTGACAATTCATTGTCTGAGTTGCTTAACATGTTGGGAACAGTTGAGCAACAGATGAGGACAAAAAAATCCAAAGGTGGTGTTGCAAAGGAAGGACAATGATTCCATTGCAAGAAATCCGACAATTGGAAGCGTAACTGCCCTGTTTACCTTGAAGAGGTGAAGAAACAGAAGGGAGGTAAGACTTCCACTTCAGGTATTTTTGTTATAGAAGCTAATATCTCTATCTCTGCATCATGGGTATTAGATACCGGATGTAGTTCTCACATTTGTGTAAATGTGCAGGAATTGAGAAAGAGTAGGAGATTGGAAAAGGGTGAGATAGACCTACGCATCGGAAATGGAGCAAGAGTTGTTGCATTAGCCGTAGGAACTTACTATCTATCCTTACCAAGTGGTTTGGTTTTAGAGCTAGATGATTGTTATTATGTACCTACCATAAGCAGGAATTTGATTTCTGTTTCTTGTCTGGACAAGAAAGGTTTTTCATTTGTAATAAAGAACAATTGTTGTTCTATTTATTTCAATTATATTTATTATGGTGGTGCATATTTAAGCAATGGTTTTATGTTCTAAACCTAGAAACACCGATCTGTAATGTTAATACAAAGAAGGTTAGAATGAATGATTATAATGATACCTATCTCTAGCATTGTCGTTTAGGCCATATAAACGAGACTCGTATTTCTAAACTCTATAAAGATGGACTTTTAGACTCATTTAATTTTGAATCATATGAGACATGTGAGTCATGTTTGTTAGACAAAATGACGAGGCTCCTTTTGCTGGTAAAGGTGAAAGAGCTTTGAACTTGTTAGGTCTTATACATTCTGATGTATGCGGACCTATATCTACACAGGCTAGAGGTGGATTTCAGTACTTCATTACATTTACTGATGATTACAGTAGATATGGCTATGTGTATCTAATGAAACACAAGTCAGAATCCTTTGAAAAGTTCAAAGAATTCAAGAATGAAGTACAGAATCAACTCCGAAAGAGTATTAAAATGCTTCAATCAGATCGAGGAGGTGAATACTTAGACTGAGATTTTCTTGATCATCTAAAGTAGTATGGTATAGTATCATAGCTCACTCCACCGGGTACACCTCAATGGAATGGTGTATCCGAAAAGAGGAATACAACTTTGTTAGACATGGTTCGTTCTATGATGAGTCAAGCTGACCTTCCTTCTTCATTTTGGGGACATTCATTATTGAGTGTTGCATTTACACTTAACCATGTTCCGTCTAAATCGGTTGAAAAGACACCATATGAGATATGGACTGGGAAGCGTCCCAATTTGTCTTTTATGAGGATTTGGGATTGTGAGGCTTACGTGAGACGTGAAGCATCAGATAAACTCGGCCCTAAATCCGACAAGTGCCTCTTTGTAGGATATCCTAAGGAAACGAAAGGGTATTATTTCTATAATCCCATAGAGAACAAAGTGTTTGTTGCTCGGACTGCTATTTTTCTAGAAAAAGAATTTATTTCTAGAAGAATCAGTGGGAGGAAAATAGAACTCGAAGAAGTTCGAGATATAGAGGCTGAGATGGAACAAGGATAGGAACCACAAGATGTTGTGGGTGAGAATCTTGTGCCTGTAATACATGGACCGCGTAGGTCGGATAGGACTCGGTATGAGCCTGAGAGATATGAATTTCTTATGACTCATACTGGGGACGTGATGCTTACAGATGAGGATGAGCCCACTTCCTATCAGTAGGCCATTACGGGTTAGGACTCTAAGAAGTGGCTAGAAGACATGAATTCGGAAATGGAATTCATGTACGAAAACAAGGTATGGACCTTAGTTGATCCATCTGAAGGGGTAAAACCCATTGGGTGCAAATGGGTCTTTAAGAAAAAGACCGACATGGATGGTAATGTGATTACCTTTAAAGGGCGATTGGTTACGAAAGGTTTCAAGCAAGTTCATGGTAATGACTATGATGAAACTTTCTCACCAGTTGCCATGGTTAATTCCATCCGGATTCTATTGGCTATAACAGCATACTATGATTATGAGATATGGAAAATGGATGTCAAAACCGCTTTCCTTAATGGAAATCTTTTAGAGGATGTGTACATGACACAACCTGAAGGTTTTGTCGATCCAAAGAATGCTAATATGGTATGCAAGTTGTAAAGATCAATTTATGGATTGAAGCAAGGTTCTAGGAGTTGAAATCTTCGTTTTAATGAAGTGATCAAAAAGTTTGGTTTCATTAAGAACGAAGATGAACCATCTGTTTACAAGAAGATTAGTGGGAGCACTATTGTTTTCTTCTCGTTGTATGTTGACAACATCCTACTCATTGGGAATGATATTCCGGCACTACAGTCTATAAAGACTTGGTTAGGGAAGAATTTCTCAATGAAGGACTTAGGAGAAGCTGCCTATGTGCTAGGTATAAAGATCTATAGAGATAGATCCAAAAGGCTTCTTGGGCTAAGTCAAAGTACATATATTGACAAGGTGCTAAAGAGGTTTAGCATGCAAGATTCCAAGAAAGGATTCTTGCCCATGTCACATGGAATATCTCTCTCAAAGAATCAATGTCCTAGTACATCTAAGGAGAGAGAGCGGAAGAGTAAGATCCCTTATGCATCTAAAATAGGATCTATCATGTATGCCATGCTATGGACTCGACCGGATGTCACGTATGCTTTGAGTGTCACAAGCAGATACCAATCTGATCCCGGTGAAAGTCACTGGACAGCGGTTAAAAACATCCTTAAGTACTTGAGAAGAACTAAGGATGCATTCCTTGTCTACGGAAGCATTGATGAGCTTATTGTAAAGGGTTACACAGATGCTAGCTTCTAAACCGACAGAGATGACTTTAGGTCGCAGCCAGGTTATGTGTTTTGTCTTAGAGGTGGTGCTGTATGCTGGTAGAGTTCAAAGCAAGAAACAGTAGCCGACTCTACAACTGAGGCTGAGTACATTGCTTCCTCAGATGCGTCGAAAGAGGCCGTTTGGATCAAGAAGTTCGTAACTGAACTTGGGGTGGTTCCGAGCATTGAGAGTCCGATTGAGCTCTATTGTGATAACAATGGGACAATCGCACAGGCTCAAGAACCTAGATACCACCAGAGATCCAAACATATACTCTGACTCTATCATCTTATTAGAGAGATCATAGATAGAGGCGATGTCAGGCTGTGCAAAGTTCCTTCGGAGAACAATGTAGCAGATTCATTGACTAAGCCGCTCACACAGCAGAAGCATGATGGTCATGCTACATCCATAGGTATTAGATACATGGATGATTGGCTCTAGTGCAAGTGGGAGATTGCTAGTGTAAGATGCCCAGAAGCCAATCAATGGATGATTGTATGTAGTCATGCATATACATTAAGGTTATTCCAATAAATATGTTTATGAGATAAAGGTTATTCCAATAAATATGTTTATGAGATAAACACTTGCACATATTTATAACCCTAGAATATTTCATATTCTTAAATGTTCCTAGTCGATTATTATTATGGATGGGTTGTAATAATAAATTAAGACTAGCGTATGTTCAGAATTATATGTGATATGAATTCTACATACGGGTACAAGTTAGAGAACTTGTGGACTGGACCGACCCACATAAGAACACTACATGGAATGTTATATGATTTTCATTAGTGGTTCTTATATGTATTGTCCTTAGACCTGAGATCATCAAGGTTCCCAACATATGAGTCGTATGCTTTGATATTATTCTTGGCTATTTGTAAATCAGTAGACCTTAGTGTAATCATTGGGTATATGATAAGTGTGTAGTGGGTTTTGTATGATCAAAATGGGATTCGTCCAACCCATATATATAACGGGTATATTATCATATGGTTTTCTTGATAGAGTTGAACTGTAAATACACGGCCGTGCTTGGATTATGATATGGTGATATCATTAGTATCCATTTTACACAGTTAACTCGGGGATCAAGAAACTTAGATTAAACATACACCAGATTGATATATTCCATGTCTCGTGTTTAATCTTGATAATGGGACGAAAAAACGATGACATGTTTCCGAGGCATATTGAATCAGTACTGATCTTGTCGTTTGGGTAGCAATGATGTGTTGCTAGACGCCGCTCTTTGCTTATAATTGTAAATGAGTTTACAATTATTGCCAAACGTTACAAGTGCCTACAGAGTCACACACTTAGAACTCTTGATTCGAGGTGGTGGTTGAACCATGGTTGGACCGTGGTTGAACCAGGTATTTGAGCTTTTGGTTGGACTGTGGTTGGACCATGGTTGGACCAAGGTCATTTTTGGGCTGGCTTGGTTCATTAGTTGTCAGAATTATTGAGCCCAATTAGTGCCATGTGATGTGTAATCCCATTAACACTTAGTGGAGACATGATTAGATAAAAGCTAATCATGTTGGCCAAAGGTGCTGGCCATTTGTCTCTTGCCTTTAGTGAGTGGGATTAGGGTGTGCATAATTAGATTATGCCTTGTGATTTTTTTTAGACTTGTCTCTAAATTTTCTGACTTTTAATAACACACTTGAGAGCTTAGAGTTTTCCGGTTATACACCCCTTTCTTTGAGAAAGAAAGAAACACCACAAACACAAGTTCTAGCTTCCGGGATTGAGCTACTAGCACAGCTGTTCGGGAGTGCTCGGGTTTGTGATCGTGAGACGATTCCCAGCTAGTTATCGACGGTTTGCGTGGATACCATAGAGGAGCGGGATTTCTGTCCGATTCTTATTGATTCGGCTCAACAGTTGAGTGAAAGAACTCGACCAATCCAGGTACGAAAATTTTGTTATTCGGTTTACTCAGTTTCACATGGATCCTCCATGAGTACCGGGATTTCCGCTGCGCATATGTTTGCATTTTGATTGTCAAGTTTGCATGCCCGGTTACTTACAGCAATCGTGTGTGAAAACGTGTTGTAAAATTGGAGAGAAACTTGTTCTTTGTTATTGGTGAGAAAATGAAGGAGAAGGAAGAGAAGAAGAAGATGAACCAATAGAGGGAAGAACTGCCTCCTTCACATTTCACTCAGTTATTCTTGTTATTTATACGAAAGCAGGTAGGTGGAATAACATCCACATTTTTATTTATAACATTTGTTATATTCTTTATGTTATTGACTACAGTCCACTACTAGAATTTTTAGAATATGATTCGTTTAGTGTTAGAGTTTGGTTATACATAAAGTATAAATCTATTATATATATATATATATATATATAGATATATATAAAATTGATATCCTCACCAGGTGCTGACACATAAGAATTTTAAGGCCTTCATTCATTGCCATGTGAAGGTAGTTTTAATCAATCAGCTTTTGACATCTGGAAATATAATTATCCAAAATAAAAAACTAATATAATTCTTCAATGTTGAACTATAATTTCGCATATAACTAAAAACAATGAAAACTGAATTTATCTTTTAGTTAATCTATTTTTTTTCCTCAATGACTATAATTTTGGCTAAATTGTAATTGATGGTATGATGTTTTGCAGGGAGTAGTTTTTCGGCTAAATTGTAACTGATGGAATGATATTTATAAATTTTTGTATTAGTTTATTCATAATCCTTATTAGATGTCCAAATTCACAATCCTTATCAAATTTGAGTACGCCTAATTTAACGCATTAGAGTTTTTTTTATAACAGCCCAGGTAATTTCTTTTATCTTTTTACCAAGCTATAAAAATTTTTCATACAGTATTTACCAATGAAATTAATTTTGGGTAATTAATTCTGGGTAAATCGAGTCTCGGATTCCGAAACTAAATTGTGTTCCACGCGCGGGATTTCTTCCTGCGGTTTTTACGGATCAAGTTGGGTTTTTCTAGTTCGAACGGTACACGACATATCTGCACAGTTGTTGCGCAGCCGCCTTTTTCTTTTTCCCCCGTGAACCTTACCTGTTTCCTCGTGCATTCTGGTCTGTTGCTGTGAAGCTTGTGAATCAACATGTTAAAACCTTGCCCCTGCAAAACTTCTGCCAGCATCACACAACCTGCCTTCACCAACCCAGATCCTACAAACCAGTGTAGAATAGAAAAAAAAAATAACCCACACACCTCACCCGATCCTTCCCATCTCTCTCTCTCTCTCCTCCTTATCTCCTTCTTCCCCGCGCTGACCTGGCCGCCTCCACCGCGCGCATCACCACCCCTGCCATCGCCTTGCTCGCAGTGTCGCCGACCAGACGCTGTTTTCGCCTTCCATCCCCTTCCCTCGACGCGCCGCTAGCGGCCAAGGACCCGACGGCCTCCTTCCTTGCTGTCCGTCACCGCTGCAGCGAGCCACGCCGACAGCCGCCGCCTCCATCGCCGCGCCTTCCCCGTTGCCTGCAGCCGTCGCCGCCTTGCCTCTGCTCGCTTGTGTCTCGTCGCGCCGCCTCATCACCTGTTTGGTGAGTTGCAGACCCACGGGTTGAAGACGACTCGGATGGGTCGAGTTTGACCCGTCTCCACATACAGGTTGCGGTTTGGGTCAGATGGGTTCTGGGCTGCGGTCGCTTGGGCCTGATTGCACGGGCCTGGACTTGAGCCCTGGGCTTGGGTCTAGGCTAGACAGTGGGTTGGGCTTGAGCTATTCAAGGCCCGGACTAGTTTTTTTTAAAAAAGAAAGATAAAACTAAAGAAAATATATTTATATATATAAATAGTAAAATATGATTAAGAAAAATAAATAATAATAAGTGTATTTCCAGAAAAAATTTTAAGGGAAGTAATTAATAATTCTAAAAATATATTTTATGGAGTTTGGAAATGGAATATTTTTGGAAAACATAAGATAAGGAAAATAATAACTTTGAATATGAAAATAATTTGGGAAAAATATAATTAACTTTATGGAAAATATTTTTGGAAAGGATATGATCAAAGTGTACCGGAATAATATCTGGGAAGTTATTTTGACACCTAGAAATAAATTTTGAATGATGATGACAACGGGGTTATACCAGGACGTTAAGGACCAATTTAAGTTTTATTTTACGGTACCAACTGACTAGTTTCCCGAGGAGTATATAGGCTAAGGTGAGGATAAGTAAATATTAATATACTGCCGTAATACCAAGTGTCTCTTGTGACTGTGTGAC
Organism: Turnera subulata; assembly: GCA_028386065.3. Classification (NCBI taxonomy): domain Eukaryota; kingdom Viridiplantae; phylum Streptophyta; class Magnoliopsida; order Malpighiales; family Passifloraceae; genus Turnera; species Turnera subulata. Next base: position 347,878 of record JAKUCV010007280.1, read on the forward strand.
ATAATTGTTGATGTGATACTGCTTTTTGTGACTGTGAATAGTCGTTGAGTTGATTGTTGTTGTCATTGATGATGTTGATGCCGTTGTTAGTGAAACGTTACTGTCGTTGTTATTACCTGTGATACAAGTAAGTTGGGTACCGAGGGTACCAGTATGTGATGATAGTATGGATGAATTTGTAGACGAGCGGAGAGGCTGTGAGCCTGCTTAGGATAATAAATGATTAGTGTCAGTAGGTTGTGTAACAGTAATATTAAGTTAAAATGGAATCACATAGAAGTTAGTATCACGGTTAAATGTTGGAACAGCCAGGAGATGGTAGTCTTATGATGTTATGGTACTGGGGGAGACTTAGTGGTTGGTCCTACTCCCTGGCTGTACTGATTTATTGTTTGAGGCACTAGGGGAGACTTAGTGGTTGGTCCTGCTCCCTGTTTGTGCCAGATTATGATTTTGTTTATGGGGAAGGACCCTGGGTCTAGCTAGATCGGCTACCATGGCGATGACCAACGTTTAACTAGTGATAGGGGCCCTACCTAAAATTTGGAATAGTAAGTCTAGGATGAACCAAGAATTGTCAAGTCGGTGTCTGCTTCCTTCTGTTGTTTACTTTCTGGTTATATGTTTACCTGAGACTTGGTTATTTTTGCTTGCTTGTATATTTTATGTTTACTTATGGATTTTACCCGGTGAGCACTTCAGACTCATCCCTTGCCTACATGACTCGGTCACGTAGTTTGCTTTGTGTTAGTACAGGATCGCTCGAGGTATGCTGTGACGCACCCTCTGCCAGGCCCGGATCCATTTCCCGTTGCATTTGCATTTAGTCTTCTGCTGCTGCTGTATAATTATGACTGTTGACATTCTGTTGCTTGCTCCTTTCTCTGTTCTTGTAATATAATGTGTGCTGCTGAATAATTGTAACAACCCGGGTAAAATTTTCGTGATTTTACTGAGTCGTTTTAACTTTTACCTTGGTAAATAAATTTTTATCACGGTTAATCGAGCATTCTTCCATCCCGAGTTAATTTCGAGAGTTTTACCGGGAATAATTTATCTTCGAAACCTAAAACCGAAAGCCACTGATGCTTCCAAAGGTACCCCGAGGTTATCGAGCTTCGGAAATCGATACCAAGATTTACTCAGAACTTTCGAGAATTCTACACGGCTTACTGAGCCTCAATTTTCAATTCCAAGACTTGGGCAATGCTTAGGGGAATTAATCGGATTTTCTGATCCCAAGTTGTATTTTCGGACCCCGGGCGGAAATCTGAAGAGACAGGAGTATCCTTGCGATTCCATTATCCCGACACGAAAATCCAGACCGGCCAATCATGGCTTGCCATGTGGCCACTCTCTTTTTCTTTTCTCCTTCTTTTCTTTCTTTTACCACCGCCAGCCCCATGTCCTTCTTTTCTTCTCTTTCCCGTGACTCTTCCCGCGTCCCCTTTCCCTTTGTCTTCATCTTTTCTTTTCCTCTTTATCTCTTCTTCTCCCCCAGCAATCATGCCAGCTGAGACTCCCACCATCTCATCTCTCTTTCTCTTCCTTTTCCCTTCCCTCTTCTCCTCCCCTGTGTCGTGGACCCGTGACCACAACCCACCAAACCAGCCGCCACCAGCCCACCTCCATCTGCTCTTCCTTCTCCTTCCTCCTTCCGTCGCTGACGAGGCCGCCACCAGTCAATTCTCCTACCTCCTGCCCCTGGTCGTCATCTTTGCTACACAGCCGCTGTAGACCGCAGCCGGTGACGCCAGCGCCGTCTGAGGCGAGCTCGATGCCACCACCGTATGCAGAGCTGTCGGTCGTGTCCCTCTTCGCCTCGACCAGCTCGCAGCCATCCTCGCCCTCGCCGAGCACAGAGGACTCGACCTCTCCTCGCCAGTGCTCGCCCGATCTGCCTCTCGGTCCGCCGCCCCTACTCGTCGCCGCCCGAGTCGCCTTCGATCTCCTCCCCTGCTGCCTCGCCCCGATCCACTGCTTGTCGTCGCCGTAGGGGTAAGATTTGCTACCGAATTCCCTTCTTCTTCCTTTTCTTTCGGCCTCTCTGTTTCATGTTTGATTGACTGAGTTTTTTTTGGTGTTGTTGCGTCGGTGGATGGGTATGGGAATGATGTCGCCGGTGGAGTTGTTATGGCTGTGGGTTGGACTGCTATGGATGGTTGGTTCGATGTTGGTTTGTGTGGTGGTCTGGATGTTTCACGGGCGATGAACAGTTACAGAGGACTACGGGTTTGTTGTGGCTGCCGTGAACAGTGCTTTTGGCTGGAATCCGACGAGTTTCCGGCGAGCCCGAAAACGAAGCCTTTGGGTAAAACCCGAGCCTCTCGGCCATATGCATCTTTAAACAGATCCCGAACTCTTAAAACGAACCTGGACAATAATAAGGACACTAATTAATTGAACCTTAATAATAAAAAAAATATATATAAATTTTAATCTATGATTTTACTTTAAGCCTTGTTTTATTTTTATTATGCTTCTTATATTTATTTAATCGTACTCTTAATTTTATTTTCCGATTGGGCTAATTAATAAAAGGCCCATGTCGTTTATTAATTTTAATTCTATTGTTTATTTATATTAATTATGCCTCTTACTTATTTAATTTCCAAATTCCTTCAATTATGTTCAATTGAATTTAATCATAAAAGGCCTAGACAGAAGTATATTTATTCTAATATTTTTATTTCCGGAATTTCTTTAATTACGTTTTAATTGGGTTAAATTATAAAAAAAAACTCGCATAAATGTGAATATATTTCTATAATGTTATTTTACTCACTGATTTCACTCTTATATATGTATATATAAACATTTATATATACGTATATTGTATCACAAATATCTCATTGAATAAAATAATACTATACTATGATTCTACTTAATTAACAATTGTAGTTTTATATATGTACTCATATTTACGGTCATATATGATTTACTAATTGCATACATATATATGTTATACAATAGTTATTTCTTTAGCATATATATAATACACCTATATATAAATGAAGGTCATAATTTACCCTAATTACTAATAAAATTCATTGTATATAATTTTGTATTTATAAGGCCTACTATATAAACTGTAGAAATTATTTTATGGCTATATATGAATTGCCTTATAAGTATTTATAGATATATATATGTATATATATTTTCTTATCATGAGCGACTAAGGGGCCGGAATATCGGCTTGGAGCTCGGTTTTGGTTTTAATTTAAAATTAAGTATAATTAGTATATCGACTAAATAGGCTAATTTCATATTACGGAAAATATGGAAATGATAAAATGGATACGGAATAAGACGGCTCGACTAACAAACACTAAAACCGGCATCATGCATGATCATCTTTATTTGTACATTGTAAGTGATTATTGTTGTTGTTAAAACAGGGATATCATGGCTTAACCAAGTATCAGTTTCCTGGAGTACCAGGTGAGGATGGATAACCCTTAATGTGTTGTCTATAGTACTATGCTATGTCCTATGTTGCATGAATAGTTGATTGAACTGTTAAGCTTGCTGTGAGGATGATTGACCTTTAGTGTAATCCCCGTAATTTTATTGGTTGGTTGACTATGTTGTGAATTACTTGGTTTAATTGGTTAAATGTTGTTGATTATACGTTGTTGTATATATTGCTTCGTTAATTGGCTTACATACTGGTGATAGCTGGAATGTTTATATTTCTTGGTCGATTAGTGATAAATGAGATAAATGTGAGTTGATTATAATGGGGTAGCTATGGTTGAGCTGTGAGGACTATGGCCTGTTCGCGATTTGTGATAAGGTGAGATATCCCAGATGAGCTGTGAGGCAGGTTTCCTACTCAGGGATTTGATAATTGATAATTCAATAAACATGTATATTTGGTTAACTTCACTTGGACTATTAGCGTCACGGACATTAAGTGTTGGTATGGAGTGGTCTGGTCAGAGTCAGGGGTATGTCTACGCCCGTTTTAGTGGTTGGGCTATACCGAATACCCAGTGGTTTGGATATACCGAATATCCGGTCGGCATGTCGTTGCCTGTGGTTGGGGTATACCAAAAACCCAGTGGTTCGGATATACCGAATATCCGGTCGGCATGTCGTTGCCTGTGGTTGGGTATACCGAATACCCAGTGGTTCGGATATTCTGAATATCCGGTTGGCATGTCGATGCCTGTGGTTGGGGTATACTAAATACCCAGTGGTTCGGATATACCGAATATCCGGTTGGCACTGCGGACCAACCAACACTTGATACGTGACGGGGCCCAAATTAAAACTGGATAATAAAATTTACTGGACTTAGCAAGTCACACATAGAAGTAATCATATGTGTTTGGGTTATGGTTGTCCCCTTATTTATGTTCTCGGTTATGTTATATTTACGGTGCTTGTATTGCTCTGTTGAATGTGTTTATTGATTGATGTGAGGATGAACCTTCCTTTGATATGTTGCCTATGTTACTATGTTGATTGTGGTGGTTGAACTGTTAAGCTTGCTGTGAGGATAAGTAAATGTCTATATGCTGCCCGTAATACCAAGTTGTTGTGTGCCTAATATATGAGATACTTGTTGGTATGTTTCTACGTGTTGTTTGCTTAGCATCCTTGAGTATATAGTGTTGCATGTTTATGCTGTCCATGAATGTACATTTGTACCGGTGAGCACTTCAGACTCACCCCTCACCTGCGGGCTTTCATCCTGTAGGTTGAGTTATTTGTGGTTCATGAATGATGCATTCCAGACAGGCTGCGGCGTTATCCCTTGGACAGGACTCGGATCCATAGATAGCATATAGTGTCCTGTGAGTTATAAAGTCTTCCGCTGTGCTGTTATTATGTCTTTCGCTATGTTAATGATGGGCCTTGAGCTAGTTTCCTGTATATCTTGCTGGGCTTTCAATCCGGTTTTCCTTGTTGTACACTGTTTGTGCCACGTGTCGACACTGTAATTCGGTAATTACTGTAAGTCGGATAATTGAAGCTCGAGGTGTTTCAATAATGGTCCCGTGTAGGGTGAGGGATGATGTTGGTAATTCTGTTGTATAATTATGGTTTGCTGTACTAGTTTTCCTATCAATAAGAATAGTTTTGGCACGTGTTTACGGTGTGCGGTAAAGAATTACTGTGCACGGTAAATACGGGTCGGGGCGCTTCATTTTTTTTTTTACAATTTTCTCAATGACTATAATTTCGGTAATACTAATATAATTCTTCAATGTTCCCTAATTTAACGCATTAGAGTTTTTTTTTACAATTTTCTCAATGATTATAATTTCGGCAATACTAATATAATTCTTCAATGTTCCCTAATCTGTTTTTTTCTCAATGACTATAATTTCGGTAATACTAATATAATTCTTCACTGTTCCCTAATCTTTTTTTTTTCTCAATGACTATAATTTCGATAATACTAATATAATTCTTCAGTGTTTCCTAATCTGTTTTTTTTTTCTCAATGACTATAATTTTGGTAATACTAATATAATTCTTCAATGTTGAACTGTATTTTCGCATATAACTAAAAACAATGAAAATTGAATTTATCTTTTAGTTAATCTATTTTTTTCCTCAATGACTATAATTTCGGCTAAATTGTAACTGATGGTATGATGTTTTGTAGGGAGTAGTTTTTCGGCTAAATTGTAACTAATGGAATGATACTTACAAATTTTTGTATTAGTTTATTCATAATCCTTATCAGATTTCCAAATTCACAATCCTTATCATATTTGAGTACGCCTAATTTAACGCATTAGAGTTTTTTTTTTTACAACTTTCTCAATGACTATAATTTCGGTAATACTAATATAATTCTTCAATGTTCCCTAATTTAACGCATTAGAGTTTTTTTTTTTTTACAGCTTTTTACAATTTTCTCAATGACTCTCCGTGTCTTCTTCCTTCTCTTTTCCTTTATTCTTTTTCTCCTCCTCCCTCCCGAGCCAGCACCCAACCGAGCTCTCTCTCTCTCTCTCTCTCTCTCTCTCCCGCTTCATCTCTCTCCCCGAGCCACCTCCTCTCTCTCTGCCTCCTCCCCTTTTTCCTTTCCCTTTCCCCCTGCCTCTGCCAACAATCCCTTGCGTCGCCGTCGTGTTCCTCCTCTACCTCTCCCTCGGTGCTCACCGTGCTGCCCTGTTGCCGCTGCAAACGCCGCCGCCGACCATAGACAGCCGACCCGGCGCTTGGATCCGCTGAGCTATCCCCTCGGCCTCCCTCTTTCGCGACGCCGCCTCCTCCTCATGTCGCGACGCTGTTGCTCGCTGCCGCCTCACCGTCGTCCCGTTGCCGCCGTTTTGCAAGGTGAGCCATGGGAAGAAGAAGACCCGTCGGGTCATGGTGTGAGTTGGATCGGGTTGACCCGGCTCTGGTTGGGTTGAACCATGGGTTTGTGTGTATGGGTTTGGTATGTTGGGTTGCTGGGTTGTGTTAATTGGTTTTGGTTTGGGCTGGTTGTTTTGGGCTGATTGTGGGTTATGACTCCGGGCTGGGCTAGGCAGCTGGGCCTGTTGCACGGGCCCGCGCCTGGGCTCCTACCTGAGGTCTGGGCTTGGCCTGTGCAATAGGCTGGGCTGTACTATTCGGCCGAGTCCGGTTTTAAAAATAATAAATAATAATAAAGTTAATAATAAAAACTTATATATATATATATATATATATTTATAATCTGAAAAAAAAATGGTATATGGAATATATGTATTTTCTGAGGAATATAAATACATAGTAAATTTGTAAATATAAGTAAGGTAACTATTATGTTATATTATTTTCAAGAAACTAAGTAACTAAAATATGAAGTATGTCTTTTGTAAAATTACTGTATAGTAATCATTTTAGAAAAGGATACATATACTATAAAATATTTTGAGTATAAGCATACGTTATATTTTTAGGAAATTATGTTATAGTAAATATATCCTTGGAAAAGTATAATTACTTTATGTAAATAATTGTGGAAATGTATATGCATATATACATATATCTTCCTAGAGAAGTTATTTTATAATAATTATATTTTTGGAAAAAAGATGAACATCTCCACAAAAATATTCTGAAAAGAGTTTTAATTAAAGTATTAATACCGAAGTAGTATTCAGATACATACGTACGATATATTATTTTCAGTAAAGGCGTAATAATAATAATGGTGATAATAAAAGGGCGTTTATCGGGATGGTGTTATAACTATTTTGCAGTATAGCATCATGACATACCGATTGTGTGCATCTTATACGTGCATGCTATTATTTGATGTACAGGTTTTGATATCGGGCAGTTTCCCGAGGAACCGGCTTTGGACCGGTTGATGTCTTCAGAGTTAAGTAACATGCCAATGTGAGGATAAGTAAATGTCTATACACTGCCCGTAATATCAGGTTGCCTAATATATGTGGTACTTGCTGTTATTTTTCTACTATTGTGTTTGCTAATGGTTTGCTGTAATTTGAATTAAGATGATTGTTACTATTATTGATGTTGATGGAACTATTGCTATTGTTGAGTTATTGTTATATCTGATGCCTGTGATTGGCTTGATATGATTTGATTTAAGTTGACTGTTGCCGTAATTTTTGCTGTTGGAACTATTGATACTAGTGAATTATGGTTGTTGTCTGTGTGACAAGTGAGCTCTGGGTACTTGGGGTACCGGTTGAGATAAGTTTTATCCAAAAGAGCGGAGAGGCTGTGAGCCTGCTTGGGATGACTAATGATGAATTGAATATAGTTTATGTGTCTAGAAAGACTAATAATAAAATGGAATCACTTAGACATTTAGTATCACAGTCAAATGTTGAAACAGCCAGATGGTAGTCTTATGATGCGGTGGTGCTGGGGGAGAGTTAGTGGCTGGTGCCTGCTCCCTGTCTGTGCCGGTTTTATTGATGTTTTGGTTACGGGGAGTACCCCGGGTCTAGCTAGATCGGCTACCGTGGGGATGGCCAACGTTTAACTAGTGATAGGGGCCCTACCTAAAATTTATAATGGTAAGTCTAAGATGAACCAAGAAATGTCGGGTTGGAGTCTGATTCTCTGTGTTGGTTACTATTAGATTGTACGTTTTCCTGTAACTTGGCTATTACTGGTTGTCTTTGTATTTATATTCACTTATGGATGTTACCTGGTGTGCACTTCGGACTCACCCCTCGCCTACGTGACTCGGTCACAGAGTTTGTTTGTTCTTTGCACAGGTTCCCACCAGACAAGCTACGGTGTACCCTTGGCAGGAATCGAATCCTTTAGTTGCATCGTATGTCGCATACATTGTCTTGTGAGTTGTATATATGCTTCTGCTGTGCTGAATTCGTTATTGATTAAGTCTTCCGCTGTGCTGAAGTTATTGTTGATCATGCTGATTATTCTTGGGCCGTAGGGCCGGTATTGTTTTGATATTGGGATGTTGAGCCAGTTTTCTGTATATCGTATTGGGCTTTGTTTCGTCAGGTCCTTACAGTTCCGGCACGTGTTTACTGTGTATGGTAAATACTGGTCGGGGCGTTTCATTTTGGTAGCAGAGCAGGCGTTTATTACTTTGCATTTATACCATTTAGTTAGTGAGTCCTTATGTGTTTGTTGTTCTTGTTTGCATAGTTCACTCCATTTGTTTATTACTTTGCATTTATATCATTTAGTTATTATAGATCCAGTCAAGGGACACCAACTTGCTGCAGAGCATATACATAAGAGGTATTGGATGCCATACATGCAAAAAACATATATTATATATATTACAAAAGCATATATTAATTATTTTGCAAAGGAAAAACATATCTTATTTTCTATTATTATTATTATTATTACAATCTATCTTTGGGGTACAACATTGACTCGGAAGCTGTTGGGGCCGTTGGCGATGTTGACCCTGATGCTCTCGTTCCACGAGAACCACATACCTCCGGTGTTGTTTTGGCCAGGAAGCTCGAACCGGTTTGTTATAGAGATCCGTAGTGGTATGGCACCGTGATTCTCTTCGGGCTGCCACCGGGTCTCTGTTAATAGAACCATGTTGGGCTTGTACTGGTTCTTCAGGTCCCTCAGAGTACGCACGAACTTATGGGAATGCCTCGCGATTCCTCTGCAGTTCCAGAGTAGCAGACGCACCCTTGGCCAGGTAATGTGTAACCTAGCCACGCATGGAAGGCTCTGAGCAGTCACCGAGACCTGGTAGTAGCTACCTTGTTCCAGGTAGTGGCAGACGGACTCCAGGTTGAACTCCTCAAGTCTTTCAAAGATGAAAAACATGATGCAGTTGGCCGAGCTATAGAAGGAGGTTCTCAGTGTGCCTTAATCCTCCAGGAAGAACTTCTCTTCCATGGGAGTGAGGTAGAACCTGGAGGAGTACAGCTCATCGACAAATACCAGACGGGGAATCCTGCCGAGCTCGCTTGGTAGTTCCTCTTGCCGTTTGTTGATGAGGCTGTAGGCCAGCTGGTTTCATCTTCCGAGGGAAGCACCCTCGACAAAGAAGACAGAGGATGGTGAAGGCATGTTGGTGTTTGGATGCGTTAGTGTTTGACGCGTTTGGTGTTTTGTTTTCTGAGCGTTGTGTTTTTTTTTTTTTTTGCCTGAACGTGCTTTTTCTTTTCAGATGCTTTGTGGTTTTTGTTTTCCATTGCATGCCTTTTATAGGAAAATGATTTCCTATTTTTCAAAGTTTAGACCCCACCTGTCCCCGAGAAAAGAAAAGGAGGAATAAAAAAAGAGAATAAAATAAAATAAAATAAAATATACGAATATATTTCTCGGTGACAGGAAAGGTAGAATCTTTTCACAAAACTCCAAATCGATTCCGATCTTCGAGGTCTACTTTTTCAAAATTTTGGTCGTTGATTGGATTTTGCTCTTTGAAAATTTTGCTAGTGTTTGGATTTTTGCTTCTTTGCTTTATATGTTTTCGGGGTACAAACGCGAGTGTTTTTCGACTCGTTTTCAACTTGCGTTTCTCTTACACGTTTGTTTACCATGATTTTTGCTTTTTCCTCTTTATGGCTTTTCATACATCTTTTATCAATGCATCCGTGACCGTTGTGGCAGTCTGATGGGATGATACCATGAGTAGAGTGCATGTACGACAAGGATGCAATTGTCGGACATCGTGGAGAGATCCGATGTCTGGAGGAAGTTTTGGCTCTTGTAGACCAGCTGGATGTCGTATCTTTCGAGGGATACAGTACGTATTCGTGAACATCACCATGTGAGATAACGGACGTCTCTTTTTTGCGTGAAGGACCGACGTCTTCGATAGCTGTGCACGTTGCGTTTCTCGGGATTGAGGACGTTTACGACCAATCTAGAGCATCGGACATGAAACATGTTTTGTTTAAACTCCCTTATCTTCTGGCTTTGGGAAACGAGTTTTGTTTAAACTTGATTATGTTTGGTTTTATGGAGAACATGTTTTGTGTTTAACTTCTTTATATTTGATTTTATTGTTGATCCTTGTTTTGCCGTTAAATTGTTTTTAATTTTCTGCTTAACATGATTTTCATAACACAACAAGAGAGGTTTTGTTTTTAAAAGAAAATCTTGCTTTATTTAATTTTTCATATAGTTTTACAGTACAGAGAAGAAGCACTCTATGCATTTACATGCTTCTCTAGATCTTTTACAAGCCTTTTTATGTTTTCTACATTGGAAGAGAGTGCCATGCACGCCACTTCGATCTGCATCACCACAAGGCTGACCTTCTTTAGAGAAGCGTTCAGCTGCGCCAGTTTTTGCGGTGGTGTGCTGCTTTCAGCAACTCCTTTGCCCTTCCTATCTTCAGTGTCTGTGCGACCGGAAGGCTCCTCTTTGCCAGCATGCCTCTTTCGCCGTTTGCTGGAGACGACCATGTGTTCCTCCAGATCGATGATGTTGGTCTTGAATCGCTTCTTCGGAGGTTCATCAACGGAGTCTGTTGGGAAGGCTGTACCACTGATGTAGCTGTTATCCTCGGAGTCAGAGGTAGTCCTTGTTCTCAGTGGAGAGTCCATGATTGTGTGCGAGGTTGCCAGTCATGAGGTTGGGTTTTTATAAGCGGATGAGATGACGCTTAAGGGTATAAGCGATATCTCATGTTGAGTTTGGACAGCTGGTAGAGTGTGCCAGAAGCTTATCGTGGTAGGACCCACGGATAAGACGAAAGAATTTCGGGGACGAAATTCTTTTTAAGGTAGGTAGACTGTAACGACCCGGGTAAAATTTTTGTGATTTTGCCGAGTTGTTTTAACTCTTTACAATGGTAAATAAAATTTTACCGCTGTAAATCGAAAATTCTACCGCACCGAGTTTTTCGAGTTTTACCGGGTGTAACCGAGCTTCGTTTCGATCGCTGAGGATATATGACGTTCTGGAGTATCTTTGTTAACCGAGCCTCGGAATTTAATTCTGAGGGTTACTTGGAACTTTTGAGAATTCTACACGGCTTACCATGCCTCGGTTTTCAATTCCGAGACTTGGGCTGCTTAGGAGAATAAATCGGATTTTCCAAGCCCAAGTCATATTTTTGGACTCGGGACAGAAAATACGAAAAGAAGGTTATGTCCTTGTCCCAGTCCCTTTTCTTCTTTTTCTCTCTCTTTTTACTCTTTCTTTTTTTTCTCTCTCCCGTCTTTCTCCTCCAAGCCCGTGACCCGACATTGCCCCCACCACTTTCTTTCTTTCTTTTCCGCCGCCCCTGCCCGTGACTCTCCCTATCTTCTTCCTTCGTTCTTCCTTTATTCTTTTTCTCCTCCTCCCTCCCGAGCCAGCACCTAGCCGAGCTCTCTCTCTCTCTCTCTTTCTCTCCCGCTTCATCTCTCTCCCCGAGCCACCTCCTCTCTCTCTGCCTCCTCCCTCTTTTCCTTTCCCATCCCCCTACCTCTGCCAACACTCCCTTGCGCCGCCGTCGTCTTCCTCCTCTTCCTCTCCCTCGCTGCTCGCCGTGCTGCCCTGTTGCCGCTGCAAACGCCGCCGCCGACCATGGATAGCCGACCCGACGCTTGGATCCGCCGAGCTGTCCCCTCGGCCTCCCTCTTTCGCGACACCGCCTCCTCCTCATGTCGTGACGCTGTTGCTCGCTGCCGCCTCACCGTCGTCCCATTGCTGCCGTTTTGCAAGGTGAGCCGTGGGAAGAAGAAGACCCATCGGGTCATGGTGTGAATTGGATCAGGTTGACCCGACTTTAGTTGGGTTGAACCATAGGTTTGGTATGCTGGGTTGCTGGGTTGTGTGAATTGGTTTTGGCTTGGGCTGGTTGTTTTGGGCTGATTGTGGGTTATGGCTCCGGGCTGGGCTAGGCAGTTGGGCCTGTTGCGCGAGCCCACGTCTGGGCTCCTACTTGGGGTCTGGGCTTGGCCTGTGCAATAGGCTGGGCTTGTACTATTCGGCCCAGTCCGGTTTTAAAAATAATAAATAATAATAAAATTAATAATAAAAACTTATATATATTTATAATCTGGAAAAAATGGTATATGGAATATATGTATTTTCTGAGGAATATAAATACATAGTAAATTTGTAAATATAAGTAAGGTTACTATTATGTTATATTATTTTCAAGAAACTAAGTAATTAAAATATGAATTATGTCTTTTGCAAAATTACTATATAGTAATTATTTTAGAAAAGGATACATATACTATAAAATATTTTGAGTATAAGCATACGTTATATTTTCAGGAAATTATGTTATAGTAAATATATCCTTAGAAAAGAATAATTACTTTATGTAAATAATTGTGGAAATGTATATGCATATATACATATATCTTCCTAGAGAAGTTATTTTATAATAATTATATTTTTGGAAAAAAGATGAACATCTCCACAAAAATATTCTGAAAAGAGTTTTAACTAAAGTATTAATACCGAAGTAGTATTCAGATACATACGTACGATATATTATTTTCAGTAAAGGCGTAATAATAATAATGGTGATAATAAAAGGTCGTTTATCGGGATGGTGTTATAACTATTTTGTAGTATAGCATCATGACATACCGATTATGTGCATCTTATACGTGCATGCTGTTGTTTGATGTACAGGTTTTGATATCGGGCAGTTTCCCGAGGAACCGGCTTTGGACCGGTTGATGTCTTCAGAGTTAAGTAACAGGCCAAGGTGAGGATAAGTAAATGTCTATACACTGCCCGTAATACCAGGTTGATGTGTGCCTAATATATGTGGTACTTGCTGTTATTTTTCTACTATTGTGTCTGCTAATGGTTTGCTGTAATTTGAATTAAGATGATTGTTACTATTATTGATGTTGATGGAACTATTGCTATTGTTGAGTTATTGTTAAATCTGACGCCTGTGATTGGCTTGATGTGATTTGATTTAAGTTGACTGTTGTCGTAATTGTTGCTGTTGAAACTGTTGATACTGCTAAATTATGGTTGTTGTCTGTGTGACAAGTGAGCTCTGGGTACTTGGGGTACCGGTTGAGATATGTTTTATCCAGACGAGCGGAGAGGCTGTGAGCCTGCCCGGGATGACTAATGATGAATTGATGATAGATTATATGTCTAGAAAGACTAATAATAAAATGGAATCCCTTAGACGTTTCGTATCATGGTCAAATGTTGGAACAACCAGACGGTAGTCTTATGATGTTGTGGTGCTGGGGGAGAGTTAGTGGCTGGTGCCTGCTCCCTGGCTGTGCCGGTTTTATTGATGTTTTGGTTACGGGGAGTACCTCGGGTCTAGCTAGATCGGCTACCGTGGTGATGGCCAATGTTTAACTAGTGATAGAGGCCCTACCTAAAATTTGGAATAGTAAGTCTAAGATGAACCAAGAACAGTCGGGTTGGAGTCTGATTCTCTGTGTTGGTTACTTCTAGATTGTACGTTTTGTTAGTTCGGAAAGGCTAAGCTAGAGGGGGGGGAATAGCTTAAGGCCCAAAATTAAAAAAAAAAAACTTTGCAGGAATTAAATTGCGGAATTGAAAGAAGGACTCAAAGATTTATTCTGGTTCACACACACTCTACTAGTGTGGCTAATCCAGCCCTTCAAGTCTCACTTGAAGATTTCACTATCTACGTTAAGCTTACGGGTGCTTAACAAACCGTTACAACCTAGGAATTCTAGTCACAAGAATCCTAAACCCTGAAAGTTCAAGTCACATGAACTTCAGCTCTCTTGCTTGAAGATACCTCACTTAAGACTTTCCTAGGAATTCTAATCTCAAGAATCCTAGACTTGCTTAAGGATACCACACCTTAAGACTTCTCTCAAGGGAACAATCCTCCCTTATGGTGTATGAATAACACTTACAATCTCTCAAGCAAAACTCTCTAATAGAGTGGATATGAGTACAAAAGAAAGCTCTTATTGAACAACTCAGAATTTTCACAAGTTATGGCTCACAAATTGGTTGAATGATTTTCAAAGAATACTTGAATGTATATGGGAGTTGATCAAACTGAAAGTGAGGTTTTTGGCCTCTATTTATAGTCTTAAACATACATATAGATGTTGGGGACAAAGTCTGAAACTCTTTAAACAAAGTAGCATGCTTGTTGGAAAAAGGTTCCTGCTCATAACGGCACAACATCGATGTTTTGCTCAAGAACATCGATGTTTAGCCGTTGCATTCAAATAATTGAGCCAACGGCTAGTAAAACATCGATGTTTTTCTGAGCAACATCGATGTTTTCAAACACAACATCGATGTTCTCAGAGCAAACATCGATGTTTTGGTACTTCTGCCAAATTTTGGAAAACCTCAGAATTTCACAACATCGATGTTTAATGTACAACATCGATGTTTTCATGCTTCGTAAAAATTTTGGAAAGCTTTGAAAGACACAACATCGATGTTTAAAAAACAACATCGATGTTTTTATACTTCTGTCAAAAATTGGGAAAAGTTTGGAAAACACAACATCGATGTTTTGGACACACATCGATGTTGTGGGCAGAACATCGATGTTCTTTTACTACGGCAAAGACTTAATAAAACTTAAATGCAATAACATCGATGTTGGTTACTTCAACATCGATGTTTTGGGACTCAAAAATCGTTTTATGATATGAATGCATGAAGGAACACGATTTTTTATTTGAGCATTAACTAGGAATTCTTGAGTTACCATTTACAAGGATTTTCTATAGAAGAACTCTCTATATATCTTCATCCTTGTTGCTTCAACATCGATATTTTGGGACTCAAAAATCGTTTTCTGATATGAATGCATGAAGGAACACGATTTTTGATTTGAGCATTAACTTGGAATTCTTGAGTTACCATTTACAAGGATTTTCTGTAGATGAACTCTCTATATTTCTTCATCCTTGTTGCTTCAAATCTTGTACTCCTTTGTCTTTAGACTTGTGCTTCTTTGATTACTGTCTTTTTGCTTCAAGGAATTCATCAATGGAGCTTTGGTTGGTTTGTCATTATCAAAACCCTGAAATGAGACATGAAAGCATTAGTCCTAACACGTTTTCCTGTAACTTGGTTATTACTGGTTGTCTGTGTATTTATATTCACTTATGGATATTACCCGGTGAGCACTTCGGACTCACCCCTCGCCTACGTGACTCGGTCACGTTGTTTGTTTGTTCTTGGCACAGGTTCCCACCAGACAAGCTGCGGTGTACCCTTGGGAAGGACTCGGATCCATTAGTTGCATCGTGTGTCGCATACAGTGTCTTGTGAGTGGTATATAAGCTTCTGCTGTGTTGAATTCGTTATTGATTAAGTCTTCCGGTGTGCTGATGTTATTGTTGATCATGCTGATTATTTTTGGGCCGTAGGGCCGGTATTGTTTTGATATTGGGTTGTTGAGCCAGTTTTCTGTATATTGTATTGGGCTTTGTTTGGTCGGGTCCTTACAGTTCCGGCACGTGTTTACTGTGAACGGTAAATACGGGTCGGGGCGTTTCAAATAATATATTTTTCCCTTCCATTGCATTAGTTTTTTTAACCAGTATTTTATATTACTTTTCAGTTTTTTGACGTTATGGTTTTTTTTTTAAATACAATTTCTTTTCAGATACAAAAAAGTGAAAACACATTGAGAAAATTGGTTTTCAGTACAATGAAATCCTGATAATCCGGATACAATTTATGTGTTTTACAATTTCTATTTTGTTTTTTGATTGTGTTGTATTTTTTTTCCTCATTTATAATATAGATTTTTCCCCTTCCTTCCATTGCATTAGTTTTTTTACCAGTATTTTATATTATTTTCCAGTTTTTTGGCATTATAGATTTTTTTTAAATATAGTTTCTTTTGAGAAACCAAAAAATGAAAACATGTTGAGAAAATCGGTTGTCAGTTCAATGAAATTCGGATACAGTTTCTGTGTTTTACAGTTTTTATTTTGTTTTTTATTTGTATTGTATTTCTTTTTTTTCTCATTTATAATATATATTTTCCCCTTACATTGTATTAGTTTTTTTTACCAGTATTTTACATTATTTTCCAGTTTTTTGGCATTATGGTTTCTTTTCTACAAATTTCATTGAATTTAATATTTTTTCCTATTTTTCTTACATTGCTTTAGTTTTTAAAATTTTTTTAGTATTTCTATGTGTGATATAGTTTGTTTTCCACTCATTGTCTTTTCAGTTTTTAAAGCAATTTTTTTGTTTCTATATTTTTATTTTTTTAAATGTAATTCTATTTTGTATTTTTCATTTTTTTATATTTTTTTCAGGGGAATGAATACTTTTCATTTGGATGAGTTGACCTGTAACGACCCGGGTAAAATTTTTGTAAATTTTACCGTGTCGTTTTGACTTTTACGGTGAATAATAAAGTTTTACCAAGAATTCTACCACTCCAAGATAAAATCCGAGAAGCTACCGAGACTCTCAATAATTTTATACGGCTTACCGAGCTCCGGTTTCCGATTTCGAGACTTCAGTTACGCTCTGAAGAATTAATCGGATTTTCCGAGCCTAAGTTGTATTTTCGGACCCGTGATGGAATTTCTAAAAGACGAAAATGCCCTGTGATGTTAATGGATTAAAAGTTGAACCGAAGGATATTTTGGTCTATTCACGAACCAATAATTTTGCCGACACTCGAGCCGCGATTTTTCTCTCTCCTGGGCCAACCTCCCTTGTCTTTTTTTCCCCCTTTCTTCTCTATTTTTTTTCCTTTTCCTCTTTTCCCATTTTCTTTATCTTTTCTTCTTTTCCCATTTATTTTTTATTTCTTTTCCCCACAAACTTCTTCTCTTCCCGATTCTTCTTTTCCTTTCTTCGTCTACCTAATTACTCTACTATTCCAGATTTTTTTTCCTCCTCTCCTTGTCTTCTTCTTCTCTTCCTCCCCTTTAAATTTTTTCCCCTCGCTGCTCAACTCCACTGCCGCTGTAACCAGAGGACGCCGCCACGATCTTCCTCACCTCTTTCCCTGCTGCCCGAAGCCGCCGCCCCAACCTTCCTCCTCTCCCTTGCTTTTCCTTCCCTGTCCATCACCGTCTCTGCTTCAACCTCCCCTGTCTCCGCCAAATTGCTGTCGCCGCCCCTGCTTTGCTCGCAACTGCCACCACGACGAGCCGTCACTGCCGCCTCCCTTCCTTTCCCGTTCTCGCAACACCGCCACCGCTTCTCACCCTCACACTGCCGATCTAGCCTCCCTCTCCTCTCCAAACACCCACAAGATGCCACCGAATCACCGTCTCTGCTTCAACCTCCCCTGTCTCCGCCAAATTGCTGTCGCCGCCCCTGCTTTGCTCGCAACTGCCACCACGACGAGCCGTCACTGCCGCCTCCCTTCCTTTCCCGTTCTCGCAACACCGCCACCGCTTCTCACCCTCACACTGCCGATCTAGCCTCCCTCTCCTCTCCAAACACCCACAAGATGCCACCGTCGTGGGAGAACTGACACGCCTCCATCCTTCTCCCCTCTTCCAATGAGATGACACCAAGGCTGTTAGTGTAATATGCCCAAAAGCCAATCATGGATGATTATTTTTAGTCACGTATACACATTAAGGTTATTCCAATAAGTATCGTTTATGAGATAAACGCTTGCACATACTTATAACCCTAGAATATTTCATATTTTTAACTGTCCCTAGTCGATTATTATTACGGATGGGTTATAATAATAAATTAAGACTAGTGTATGTTGAGAATTGCATATGTGATATGAATTCTACATACGGGTACAAGTTGGAGAACTTGTGGACTGGACCGACCCACATAAGAACCCTACATGGAACGTTATATGTATGTCAATAGTGGTTCTTATAGATGTAATTGTCCTCCGACCTGAGATCGTCAAGGTATCCAACATATGAATCATGTACTTTGATATTATTCCTAGTCATCCGTAACTGGGTGGACATAAGGGTAATCATTGGGTATATGCCGAGTATGTAGTGGGTTTTGATTGATCAAGATGGGATTCGTCCGACCCATATAACAGGTATATTATCGTATGGTTTCTTGATAGAGTTGAACTGTTAAATGCATGGCCATGCTCGGATTAGGTGATATGGTGATATCATGGGCATCCATTTTATACAGTTAACTCGGGGATCAAGAAACATAGATTAAACATATACGAGATTGACATATTCCATGTCTCGTGTTTAATCTTGATAATGGGACGAAGGGACGATGACATATTCCGAGGCATAGAGAATCAGTACTGATCTTGTCGTTCGGGTAGCAATGATGTGTTGCTAGACGCCGCTCTTTGTTTATAATTGTAAAATGGGATTTTACAATTATTACCGGACGTTACAAGTGCCTACAAGGTCACACACATAGAACCGTTGATTTGAGCAGGTGGTTGAACCGTGGTTGGACCATAGTTGGACCAGGTGTGGTTGGACCGTGGTTGGACCGTGGTGAGTTGTGGTCTGATTGTGTTTAGTGGGAGACAATGGTTATGATGGACATCACCATTGGTCCACCTTGTTGGCCATTAGGCTAATTCTTTATGCATTATGGATAGGAGTGGGGAAGAGTTAAGTGATCAGATCACTCTCCTACCTCTCTCATGTTTTTGCATCAGTTTTCAGACCTCTCCATCATCCTCTCAACCTCTTTTCTTCTTTGTGAAAGAAAGAAGAGAACAAAACACCCAAAAACACATAGCCCCGGTTTACTCTTGCTAGCACATCAGTCCGGGGAGCTCGAGGCTTGACTCGTGTGACGACTCCAAGCTGATCACGGTTCGTGTGGATACCGTAAAGGAGCCAGGCCGTTGTCTAGCTCTTACTGATTCATTCCAGCTATTACGTGAAAGATCCTAATCTTCTAGGTACGAAAATTTTATTATACGGTTTATGCATGCTTCACTTGGTTCTTGGTCTGTTTCCCCTGCTTCCGCTGCTTGTTGTGCAAATGACGTTGCAAATTATGAGTGTCATAATAGCTCTAGGGAAACTTACAGTGGTAGCGGAGCCTTCTTGTGAAGCTCTAAACCGTATAAGTGATGCATATGTGATATGATCATCTTAGCATGTGTAGGAATCATTTTGTGTATGTGATATGCTAAGTGATTTTGAACATGTTGTTCTTGTGTATTATCAAATGATATGCTGGGTTTGTTTTGGTATGTATGATTTGCCATGCAAATATGTGCATATGTTTGGTATGTTTTGAGTAAATATGCATGATATGTTTTATGTGATAAAGCATGATCATGTCATATTGTCTTCAATTGTGTATATGTGATACATATGTTGTTGAGCTTGATTTGTCGAAAGTGTTTTGACAACAAGAACTTGATTGGTATGTGATATCAATCAAGACGATCTTGGCAGTAAGTCGAAGAGTTCGACTAAGAAAAATCGAGGGTCGGTTTGTGTATAGAACGATTGTCGTTCAAGTACAGCCAGGAAACAACATCGATGTTTGTGAGACAAACATCGATGTTGGCATGATGTTTAGCCATGGCCGAACCTTTATAACATCGATGTTGTGTGACCAACATCGATGTTCTAATGAAGGTTGGTCTTGGCCGAATGTTCATAACATCGATGTTGTGTGACCAACATCGATGTTCTCATGCAAAATTCTCAAAAACATCGATGTTTAAGAGTTAAGCATCGATGTTATTTGAGCTCGGCCAAATTGGTTTGAGTTCCAGAGCTCCAACAACATCGATGTGTGAGTGTCAACATCGATGTTCTTGAGTTCCAGAACCCAAACATCGATGTTATAATGCTACTGCCAAGATATTGAACTTTCAAGTACTCAAAACATCGATGTTTTAGTGTTCAACATCGATGTTTTTGAGCTACTACTAAATGGTTTGGAGTTCAAGTACTCAAACATCGATGTTTAAGTGTTAATATCGATGTTCTATGCATTCGGAAATCTCCAACATCGATGTTGGCTTGGAAACATCGATGTTTTTCGGGTTCGCAAACTTCAAACATCGATGTTGAAGGGTTCAACATCGATGTTGTGGAGACCGGTAACTTCAATAGCGAATTCGGGGCTGGTGGAGGCCGAATTGGTGTCTGGCCTGAACAGCAAAGTTGTAGCTCTACTTCGTAGCTTTCCAGGGACAGCAAGTTTGCACAAATCCAAGCTCTACAGCTCTCGATATGGCCGAAATGCTAAGTGCTGCCAAGTAGTTGGGAGAATCAGATTCTCAAAACATTGATGTTTAAGTTAGACATCGATATTCACATGTATTTGGTTTCCAAACTTACATGACATCAATGTATGATTTATCAAGAACAAGCATTTGATGTGCTGGAATTATATGTTGATGAAAAATATTAAGTTCTTAGTTGCCTTCCATGATAAGCACTCATCAAGCCTAAGATCGACAATTGGTAGGTTTTTGCCAAAGCAAGGTGCCATTGTCTATCCTAGGAAGATGCGAGTGGATAATTGTAATATCTCGACTGTTTATTGTGGGTGTGGACTTAACTAGGTTATCTTAATAGGATTAAAGACCTAGAGGCAAGGGTTGAGCAATGTCTATAAGATAGACTTGGACAAGGTGTTGTTCACTCAACTATCCAAGAGTTGCATAGAGATGTAATTGACAAGAGTTGTCTACCTAAATAGCTATGATATAAGTTTATCAGCCAAAGCTGACTTATGTTGTAGTGAAATATGGATCTTGGCCTACTTATATAATTGTCTTGATTTATGTAGTAGGAGCACATTTAATAGAATTCCTTATTAAATGATTTGTATGCATGACTGTTATTTGTGTGAGTTGTTCTTGTTGTAGAATTACCATGGCACAAAACACTAGCACATATTATTGCGATTGGTCCTTGAGTAGGACAAGCTGAATAGGAATAGTTTCCTAGAGTGGCATCACATTTTGAGGATAGTCTTCAAACAAGAAAAATTTGTATGTCCTTGAAGGGCCTGTTCTTAATGAATTGGCGCCTAATGCTTCTAGGGCAGAAGTAGATGCTTGTGAGTAGCATGTTGATGATGCATTGGATGTTGCATGCCTTATGCTAATTTCCATAGACTCTGAGCTTCAGAAGCAAGATGAGAACATGTGGGCGTTCGATATGATCGAATACCTGAAATTGCTCTGAGGAGAGCAAGTAAGGCATGGGAGGTACGAGACCTCTAAGGCATTGTTCCAATGCAAGATGGCTAAGTTATCACCCGTTAGACCTCATGTGCTCAAGATGATTAGATACATTGAGAGCCTTAGGGGTCTTGGTTTCCTTTGAAAAGGAAAGGGTAAAGCAAAGTTAGAGAAGAAGAAGTAATGTACCAAAAGGTTTGGTGCATGTGCATCTTCTTATTCTGATGTGCTAAAACCCAAGGGTGGTGTTGCAAAGAAGGAAATTGTTTCCGTTGCAACAAACCAGGCCATTAGAAACGCAACTGCCCTGTTTACCTTGAAGAGGTAAAGAAGCAGAAGGGAAGTGAGACTTCCGCTTCAGGTATTTTGTTATAGAGGCTAATATCTCTACCTCTGCATCGTGGGTATAAGATACCGGATGAGGTTCTCACATTTGAGGAAATGTGAAGGAACTGAGAAAGAGTGGGAGATTGGCTAAGGATGAGATAAACCTACGCCTCGGAATTGGAGCAAGAGATGCTACATTAGCCGTAGGGACTTTCTATCTATCCTTACCAAATGGTTTGGTTTTAGAACTGGACAATTGTTATTATGTGCCTACCGTAAGCAGGAATTTGATTTCTGTGTCTTGTATGGACAAGAAAAGTTTTTCGTTGATAATAAAGAACAATTGTTGTTCTATTTATTTCAAAGAAATTGATTATGGTATGGTTTGCATGTTCTAAAACTATAAACGTCTGTCTATAACGTTAATACGAAGAAGGTTAGATTGAATGATTCTAGTGAAACCTATCTCTGGCATAGTCGTTTGGGCCATATAAACGAGACTCGTATTCCTAAACTCCATAAAGTTGGATTTTAGACTCACTTGATTTTGAATCATATGAGATATATGAGTCATGTTTATTAGGCAAAATGACTAAGGCTTCCTTTACGGGTAAAGGTGAAGAGCCTAGGACTTGGTAGGTCTAATACATACTGATGTATGCGAACCTATGTCTACACAGGCTAGAGGTGGTTTTCAATACTTCATTACATTTACTGATGACTTCAGTAGATACGGCTATGTGTATCTAATGAGACACAAGTCAGAATCCTTTGAAAAGTTCAAAGAATTCAAGAATGAAGTACAGAATCGACTCGGAAAAGTATTAAGATACTTCGATAAGATCGAGGAGGTGAATGCTTAGGCCGAGAGTTTCTTGATCATCTAAAGTGTTGTGGTATAGTATCACAAATTTCTCCTCCAAGTACACTCCTTCAAATGGTGTATCTAATAGGAGGAACCGAACCTTGCTGGACATGGTTCGTTCTATGATGAGTCAAGCTCACCTTCTATTTCCTTTTAAGGACATGCATTATTGAGTGCTGCATTTCACTATACCGTGTTCCATCTAATCGGTTGGATAGACACCATATGTGATATGGATTGGGAAGCGTCCCAATTTGTCTTTTATGAGGACTTAGGGTTGTGAGGCTTACGTGAGACGTGAAGCATCAGATAAACTCGACCCTAAATCTGACAAGTGCCTTTTGTATGATACCTTAAAGAGTATCATTTCTATAATCCTTAGAGCACAAAGTGTTTGTGGCTCAGAATGCTATTTTTCTAAAAAGTGTGTCTATTTCTAGAAGAATCAGTGGGAGGAAAATAGAACTCGAAGAAGTTCGAGATAAAGAGGCAGAGATGGAACAAAGGACAGGATCCACAAGTTGTTGTGGATGAGAATCCTATACCACTAACACATGGACCGCGTAGGTCGGATAGGATTCGGCGTGAGCCCGAGAGATATGGATTTCTCGTGACTCATACCGGTGATGTGATGCTCATAAGTAAGGAAGAGCCCACTTCCTATCAGCTGACCATTACGGGTCTTGACTCCAAGAAGTGGCTTGAAGCTATGAATTCGGAAATGGAATCCATGTATCAAAACAAGGTATGGACCTTGTTTGATCCACCTGAAAGGGTAAAACCTATAGGGTGCAAATGGGTCTTTGTGAAAGACCGACATAGATGGCAATGTGATTACCTTTAAAGGGCAATTGGTTGCAAAAGGTTTCAAGCAAGTTCATAGTATTGACTATGATGAAACCTTCTCACCAGTCGCCATAGTTAAATCCATCCGGATTCTATTGGTTATAGCTGGGAGTTGCGAAGGTCCATTTGTGGACCAAAGCAAGCTTCAAGGAGTTGGAATCTTTGTTTTTAATGAAGTAATCAAAGAATTTGGTTTCATTAAAAGTGAAGATGATTCATGTGTTTACAAAAGGTTAGTGGGAGCACTATTGTTTTCTTGTTGTTGTAGGTCGACGACATCCTACTTATTGAGAATGATATTCCGACACTAAAGTCTGTAAAGACTTGGTTAGGAAAGTATTTCTCAATGAAGGACTTAGGAGGAGCTACCTAAGTGTTAGGTATTAAGATCTATAGAGATAGATCCAAAAGGCTTCTCGGGCTAAGTCAGAGTACATATATTGACAAGATGCTAAAGAGGTTTAGCATGCAAGATTCCAAGAAGGATTTCTTGCCCATGTCACATGGCATATTTCTCTTAAAGAGTCAATGTCCTAGTACCACTGGGGAGAGAGAGCGGATGAGTAAGATCCCTTGTGCTTCGGTAATAGGATCTATCATGTATGCCATATTATGTACTCGACCGAATGTCTCTTACGCTCTGAGTGTCACGAGCAGATGCCAATCAGATCCCGGTGAAAGTCACTGGACAACAGTTATATATCCTTAAGTACTTGAGAAGCACTAAGGATACATTCCTGATTTACAGAAGCGTTAATGGGCTTGTTGTAAAGTGTTACAAAGATGCTTGCTTCCAAACAGACAGGGATGATTTTATATCGCAAACAGTTTATGTGTTTTTCTTGGATTGTGGCGCTGTTTGCTGGAAGAGTTCCAGGCAAGAAACAGTTGTCCACTTTACAACTGTGGCTGTACAAAGTTCCGTTTGAGAACTATGCATCAGATCTTTTGACTGAGCCTCTCACACAGCATAAGCATGATGGTCATGCTAGATCCACATGTATGAGATATATGGATGATTGGCTTTAGTGCAAGTGGGAGATTGTTAGTGTAATATGCCCAAAAGCCAATCATGGATGATTATTTGTAGTCACGTATACACATTAAGGTTATTCCAATAAGTATCGTTTATGAGATAAACGCTTGCACATACTTATAACCCTAGAATATTTCATATTCTTAAATGTCCCTAGTCGATTATTATTATGGATGGGTTGTAATAATAAATCAAGACTAGCGTATGTTGAGAATTTATATGTGATATGAATTCTACATACGGGTACAAGTTGGAGAACTTGTGGACTGGACCGACCCACATAAGAACCCTACATGGAACGTTATATGTATGTCATTAGTGGTTCTTATAGATGTGATTGTCCTCCGACCTGAGATCGTCAAGGTATCCAACATATGAATCATGTACTTTGATATTATTCCTAGTCACCCGTAACTGGGTGGACATAAGGGTAATCATTGGGTATGTGCCGAGTATGTAGTGGGTTTTGAATGATCAAGAGGGGATTCGTCCAACCCATATAACGGGTATATTATCGGATGGTTTCTTGATAGAGTTGAACTGTAAATGCACGGCCGTGCTCGGATTATGATATGTTGATATCATTGGTATCCGTTTTACACAGTTAACTCGAGGATCAAGAAACCGAGATTAAACATATACGAGATTGACATATTCCATGTCTCGGTTTAATCTTTATAATGGGACGAAGGGACGATGACATATTCCGAGGCATAGAGAATCAGTACTGATCTTGTCGTTCGGGTAGCAATGATGTGTTGCTAGATGCCGCTCTTTGTTTATAATTGTAAAATGGGATTTTACAATTATTGCCGGACGTTACAAGTGCCTACAGGGTCACACACATAGAACCGTTGTTTCGAGCAGGTGGTTGAACCGTGGTTGGACCGGGAGTGGTTGGATCATGGTTAAACCAGGGTCGTTTTGGGATCAATAATTAAGTAAATTATTGATCAGCATGAGCTGTGGTGAGTTGTGGTCTGATTGTGTTTAGTGGGAGACAATGGTTATGATGGACATCACCATTGGTCCACCTTGTTGGCCATTAGGCTAATTCTTTATGCATTATGGATGGGAGTGGGGAAGAGTTAAGTGATCAGATCACTCTCCTACCTCTCTCATGTTTTTGCATCAGTTTTCAGACCTCTCCATCATCCTCTCAACCTCTCTTCTTCTTTGTGAAAGAAAGAAGAGAACAAAACACCCAAAAACACATAGCCCCGGTTTACTCTTGCTAGCACATCAGTCCGGGGAGCTCGAGGCTTGACTCGTGTGACGACTCCAAGCTGGTCATGGTTTGTGTGGATACCGTAGAGGAGCCAGGCCATTGTCTAGCTCTTACTGATTCATTCCAGCTATTAGGTGAAAGATCCTAATCTTCTAGGTAGGAAAATTTTATTATACGGTTTATGCATGCTTCACTTGGTTCTTGGTCTGTTTCCCCTGCTTCCGCTGCTTGTTGTGCAAATGACGTTGCAAATTATG
This sequence comes from Turnera subulata, assembly GCA_028386065.3. Lineage (NCBI taxonomy): Eukaryota > Viridiplantae > Streptophyta > Magnoliopsida > Malpighiales > Passifloraceae > Turnera > Turnera subulata. The sequence goes on from JAKUCV010007280.1 coordinate 373,885, forward strand.
AGTGTCATAATAGCTCTAGGGAAACTTACAGTGGTAGCGGAGCCTTCTTGTGAAGCTCTAAACCGTATAAGTGATGCATATGTGATATGATCATCTTAGCATGTGTAGCTCTAGGGAAACTTACAAAGGCTGGGTGAGTCCTCGCCCGGGCTTTCCCATCTTCTTCTCACGTGTTAATTATTTGTTGGTTTTAATTAATTTGAGCTTATGGTTGAATAATTGGTTTTAAGTTGGGCTTAACGGGTCTTAATTGATTGTTGTGGGTTTCTGCTTCTTGTGGATACGAGTAGACATGGCGTTAATGGTGGTTCTGTGGTTGTGTGTTATGGTGTTTTGGGCGTTGGACGTGGTGGTTTGGTGGTGTTTCGGCCACCGAAAAGTTGTTGTGGTGATGGTGTCACTGCTGGTGGTCGGGTTGCTGGCATGGTGGTATGGTGTTGATGTTTTGATGGCTGTGGAACAGTAGCCAGTGAGTACTTTGGGCTGCCCTAAACAGTGATTGTCGGAATCCAGCGAGGTTCCGATGTCTCGAGAATTTTCCGGTGATGTCTTGGGTATTTTCCTGTAAACCCGGATATGGACTTTTGGGTAATTATCAGACCCTTGGACCATTTACAAACATTAACGGACCCGGATTTTTGTAAGGGCGTTAACAAACGAACGTTTAATTTAATTAATCTAATGTTAATTTTATGGTTTATGCTTTAATTTCATTTATGCCTTTATTTAATTTTCCGATTGAGCTATAAAGAAGGCCCATGGTATTATTCATTTTTTCCGGTTTTATTTATATTTTACTTGGGCTGTTATTAATAAAATGACTAAATATATATCCTACTACATTATTATTAGCTAATTAATAATGGGCTATAACTCGATAAATATATAAATACATATACGGTTATATATGGTTCACCTAATGAATGTATACATATTATCTTTTCATGAGCGACTAAAGGGCCGTGATATCGGCTTGGACGCTCGGTTACGATTTTAATATAAAATTGAGTATGATAAATGTATTGGGTAATTAAAGAGATGATAAAAATGGAAAACGGTATAAGACAAGCCGACTAATAAATGTTAAAATCGGTATCATGCATGATCAACTTTGTTTGTGCATCATATGTGACTATTGTTGTTATAAATATAGGGATATTGAGGCTTAGCCAGATATCGGCATCTAAAGAGCATCAGGTGAGGATATAAACTTATAAACCTCGGTATGCTGCATGTGATACTCGAACTGCTGTTTGAATTGATTATTGGTGCTTGTATTGATTGTGATATTGTTGTGATTTCTGCTGTGATGTTTGGGCCCTGTGTGCCTGATGCCTTTGTGCTTGATTGTATGGGTACTGTTGGACCATATGATGCTGGTCATGATGAAATCTTAGTTTGAAATCCTTGATTTGATTTTCTTATGGCAAGTGTGCCAAGTGGATTATTTGTAAACGAGTATACCCTGTTGTGTTGTTGATAACAGTAACCTAAATTGACATATGGGATTCGTTTCCCAGATGTGCTGTGAGGCTGAGTGCCTGCTCGGGATATATGGTGAGTTTGATAGACAAGGTTACTGTTAGACAGTGGAAAAGAAATATTAAAATAATAAAAAATGGTAACATCACTTAGACATCTAGATGTCACGTGAAGGGTAAAGGTATGACTGGGTGGTAGCCGCTTGTGATATGTGTTTTGTTGGCCATTTATGAGGGGCTTGGAGTCCTCTCAGCCGTTGAGCTTGGGGTGTCACGGTTTCTATTTATGATTTTATTTGATTTGATTTAACGGGGAGTACCCTGGGGTTAACTAACCTGGCTACCAAGTACGACCGATACTTATCACGTGACAGGGCCATAATAATAAAATTGGAAAATCTGTTGACGGTTGTCGAAATGACTAAGTGGTCTGGATAAGCAATAAGCTGACGGTCTAAGAGTTTTAGCCAGATAAATGTTTGGATTCCCTGTTGTGTTGTGCTTGCTGTGATTTGTTGTTCTTGTCGCTGGTTCGATGTTATTGTAGTTGCTTGTATATTGTGGTTTATTATTTTAAAGGTGAGACAGTGGTTGGTCTCACCCCTCACACAGTCCATGTAGGTTAGATCGTCGTAAAAACAGGATTGCATTCCGGAGGCAGCAGTGTTTCCTCGAAAAGGACTTAGATCCATTAGCTTGCGTTAAGCTTGCATAATCTGTCACTAAATACATGGAAAATGCTTCCGCTGTTCTGATGATGATGTTCCTCTATCGGATGATGGAAGTGTGATTTTGTGACTAATTGATGATGCTATTATCATGTATTTGCATTTTTATTATTCAATGGCCACGTGGCCATACTATTACTCAATAATTACTGTTTGTTTGGTAAATGGAAGTCGGGTCATTTCAGTTTGGTAGCAGAGCGGGCAGTAGGTCCTTGGGTGATTGTTATGCTTGATTGTTGCATAGCTCGCTCCACATGAATATCATGAATGCATGCATACTCATATAGCTAGTGCATTATAGATCCAGTTGAGGGACACCAACTGCCGCAGAACATTCATATAGAGATAACTGATCTCACACACATGCTTAACAGATTATTATTATTATTAATATTATCTGTTGGTTACAACATTTACTCTAAAACTATTTGAATCATTAGTAATGTTGACCCTAAGACTATCGTTCCATGAGAACCACATACCGCCCATGTTGTGTTCGCCGGGAAGCTCGTACCGATTCGTCGGAGGAAAACGAAGTGGAATGACACCATGGTCATCTTCAGGTTGCCCCAAGGTCTCTGTTAAGAGTGCCATGTTGGGCTTGTACTGATTTTTCAGATCCCTCAAGGTACGTACAAACTCGCGGGAATGCCTAGCAATTCCTCTACAGTTCCAAACTAGTAGGCGAACTTTAGGCCAAGTGGCTGGTAGACTAGTTACTCGGGGAACGCTCCGAGCAATCATAGAAATCTGGTAGTAGCTACCTTGGTTCAGGAAATGACAAGTAGGCTCTAGCTGGAATTCCTCAAGTCTTTTAGAAATGAAAAACATGACGGAATTGGCCGAGCCGTAGAAAAAAGTTCGTAGGTTGCTTTGGTCCTCTAGGAAGAATGTCTCTTCCATAGGAGTGACAAAGAACCTAGACGAATAGAGTTCGTCCACGAAAACCAAATGAGGAATTCTACTAAGTTCGTCTGGAAACTCCTCTTGACGTTCGTTCACCAAGTGGTAAGCTAACCGATTCCTCCTTCCAAGGAAGGCACCCTCAACGAAAAAGAGAGTAGATGGAGAAGGCATTAAGTCTTGATGTGTTGTAAATTTTTTTAAAAGTGTTTCTAAAATTTTTCACAAATGCTATTTGATTTTTCTGTTTTTCTACTACATAATTTTTTACTCTTTTATACTCTGAGCATAGAAAGTATGCTGCTTGTTTTTCAAATTGTGGACCCATCTATCTTCGGAAAAAGTCCAAAAAATTTTCGATGATAGGAAATGCGAATTCTTTTCACAAAACTCCAAACCGTTTCCGATCTTCAAGGTTTTGCTTTTTGAAAAAATTGCCATTGCTTCAGTTATTGCTCCATCATGGTGTTTTGTTTTCTCTACAAATTCAACTGCTTTTCAGTTCATCTACATCTCGAAATTTTTTTTCGCTTTGACAATCTTGGTTTTCCTTCCTATGACTTCCTCTACATCTTCTACACCTTCTATCACTTCCATTAGAGGCCAATGTGGCCAAATTGATGGGACGATACCTCGAGTACGGTGCATATACAATGAGGTTGCTCCTGTTTGGACATCCTGGAGGGACATGAACCCAGGAAGACGATTTCGTTCATGCGGAAATTATGGACAAGGTGGTTGTCGATTCTTCCAATGGATCGATGAAAGAATCATGGGACGTGCCCATGACGTCATCAACGCATTACGGGATAATGAACGTCATCCATATGGGGAGAATCAATATCTCCGACAACGACTGCAAGCTGCGATGCTCGAAATCGAGGAACTACGTGACCAGTCCCGAGCACTGGTTAAGAAACACGAGTTTTATTTTAACTTCTTTGTGACCGATTTTGTTTTCTTCCTTTTAATTTTTATTTTATTTTGAGCTATTTTTTTTCTCCACCTTTGATTTCATCAATAAAAAGCCTTGGTTTTGCTCATAGAAACTCCAGTAAAGAAAAATATAACTTTTTATTCCGATAACATTTTACAACAGAAAGGAAGTACCCTACGGAACTATTTGATTTTCTAAATCCCTGGCATGTCTACGCATGTTCTTGATCAGAGTGGCAAGTTCATCATAAGCCCACTTGATTTGTATCAACGTGGAATTGGCCGTTTTCAGGGAAGCATTTAAATGTTCTAGCATCCTCAGTGGTGTACTGCCCTCAGAGATTTCTTTCCCCTTCTTATCTTCAATATCTTTGCGACCAGAAGGCTCTTCCTTGACAACGGGTTTCTTCCGTCGTCTTCGAGAAACAACCATCTCTTCCATACGGGTAGGGATGCTCATCCGCTTATGATGTTTCTTCGGCTCTTCCTCATCAGAATCTCCAAAAAGAGAAGCACCACGAGTATAACTTAACTCCTCTGAATCAGAGGTAGTTCTGGTTCTTATTGAGGAATCCATGAAGGAGGCATGTTTGCCAGTCGGTAATGGGCGGTATTTATAAGGGAACGATCTAACGCATAAGGGCAAAAATGAGATTTCAAGTTGGAAAAAGAGAATTTGGTGAAAGGTGTGCAAGAAAATTGTTGTTGTAGGACCCAAGTATGTGACGACGAAATTTCGAGGACGAAATTCTTTTAAGGAGGGTAGACTGTAACGACCCGGGTAAAATTTTTGTAAATTTTACCGTGTTGTTTTGACTTTTACGGTGAATAATAAAGTTTTACCAAGAAGTCTACCACTTCAAGATAAAACTCGAGAAGCTACCGAGACTCTCGAGAATTTTATACGGCTTACCGAGCCCCACTTTTTGATTCCGATACTTGAGTTACGCTCAGAAGAATTAATCGGATTTTCCGAGCCTAAGTTGTATTTTCGGACCCGTGATAGAATTTCTAAAAGAAGCAAATCCCCTGTGATGTTAACGGATTAAAAGTCGGACCGAAGGATATTTTGATCTATTCCCGAACAAATAATTTTGTCGACGCTCAAGCCGCTATTTTTCTCTCTCCCGGGCCAACCTCCATTATCTTTTTCTTCTTTTTCGTTGCTTTTTTATTTTTTTCCCTTTTCCTCTTTTCCCATTTTCTTTATCTTTTCTTCTTTTTCCATTTATTTTTTTCCCACAAACTTCTTCTCTTCCTGATTCTTCTTTTCCTTTCTTCTTCTTCTTCCTAATTACTCTACTATTCCATATTTTTTTTCCTCCTCCCCTTGTCTTCTTCTTCTCTTCCTCCCCTTTAAATTTTTTCCCCTCGCTGCTCAACTCCACTGCCGCTGCAACCAGATGACGCTGCCACGATCTTCCTCTCCTCTTTCCCTGCTGCCCGAAGCCGCTGCCCCAACCTTCCTTCTCTCCCTTGCTTTTCCCTCCATGTCCATCACCGACTCTGCTTCAACCTCCCTTGTCTCTGCCAAATCGCCATCGCCATCCCTTCCTTGCTCGCAACTATCGCCACGACGAGCCGTCGCTGCCTCCTCCCATCCATTCCAGTTCTCGCAACACCGTCGCCACTTCTCACCGTCACACTGCCGATCTAGCCTCCCTCTCCTCTGCAAACACCCACAAGATGCCGCCGCCGTGGGAGAACTAACACGCCTCCATCCTTCTCCCCTCTTCCACCGAGACGACACCAAGGCTGGGTGAGTCCTCGGCCGCGCTTTCCCATCTTCTTCTCATGTGTTAATTATTTGTTGGTTTTAATTAATTTGAGCTTATGGTTGAATAATTGGTTTCAAGTTGGGATTAACGGGTCTCGATTGATTGTTGTGGGTTTCTTCTTCTTGTGGATTCGAGTAGACATGGCGTTAATGGTGGTTCTGTGGTTGTGGGTTGTGGTGTTTTGGGTGTTGGACGTGGCGGTTTTGTGGTGGTCCGGCCACCGAAAAGTTGCTGGGATGATGGTGTGACTACTGGTGGTCGGGTTGCTGGCATGGTGGTACGGTGTTGATGTTTTGATGGCAGTGGAATAGTAGCCAGTGAGTACTTTGGGTTGCCGTGAACAGTGATTATCGAAATTCGATGAGGTTCCGATGTCTCGGGAATTTTCCGGTGATGTCGCAGGTATTTTCCAGTAAACCCGGATATGAACTTTTGGGGAATTATCAGACCCTTGGACTATTCACGAACATCAACAGACCCGGACTTTTATAAGGGCGTTAACAAATGAACGTTTAATTTAATTAATCTAATGTTAATTTTATGGTTTATGCTTTAATTTCATTTATGCCTTTGTTTAATTTTTCGAATGGGCTGTATAGAAGGCCCATGTTATTATTCATTTTCCCGGTTTTATTTATATTTTACTTGGGTTGTTATTAATAAAATGCCTAAAGATATATCCTACTACATTATTATTAGCTAATTAATAATGGGCTATAACTCGATAAATATATAAATACATATATGGTTATATATGGTTCACCTAATGAATGTATACATATTATCTTTTCATGAGAGGGCCGTGATATCGGCTTGGACGCTCGGTTACGATTTTAATATAAAATTGAGTATGATAAATGTATTGGGTAATTAAGGAGATGATAAAAATGGAAAACGGTATAAGACAAGCCGACTAATAAATGTTAAAACCAGTATCATGCATGATCATCTTTGTTTGTGCATCATATATGACTATTGTTGTTATAAATATAGGGATATTGAGGCTTAGCCAGGTATCGGCATCTAAGGAGTATCAGGTGAGGATATAAACTTATAAACCTCGGTATGCTGCCTGTGATACTCGAACTGCTATTTGAATTGATTATTGGTGCCTGTATTGATTGACATATTATTGTGATTTCTGCTGCGATGCCTGGGCCCTGTATGCCTAATGCCTGTTGTGCTTAATTGTATGGGTACTGTTGGACCATATGATGCTGGTCATGATGAAATCTTAGTTTGAAATCCTTGATTTGATTTTCTTATGGCAAGTGTGCCAAGTGGATTATTTGTAAACGAGTATACCTTGTTGTGTTGTTGATAACAGTAACCTAAATTGACATATCAGATTAGTTTCTCAGATGAGCTTTGAGGCTGAGTGGCTGCTCATGATATATGATGAGTTTGATAGACAAGGTTACTGTTAGACAGTGGAAAACAAATATTAAAATAATAAAATATGGTAACATCACTTAGACATCTAGATGTCACGTGAAAGGTAAAGGTAGGACTGGGTGGTAGCCGCCTGTGATATATGTTTTGTTGGCCATTTATGAGGGGCTTGGGGTCCTCTCAGCCATTGAGCTTGGGGTCTCACGGTTTCTGTTTATGATTTTATTTGATTTGATTTAATGGGGAGTACCCTGGGGTTAGCTAACCTAGCTACCAAGTACGACCGATACTCATCATGTGACGAGGGCCCTAATAATAAAATTGAAAAGTCTATTGACGGTTGTCGGAATGACTAAGTGGTTTGGATAAGCAATAAGCTGGGGGTCTAAGAGTTTTAGCCAGATAAATGTCTGGATTCCCTGTTGTGTTGTGCTTCCTGTGATTTGTTGTTCTTGTTGCTGGTTCGATGTTATTGTAGTTGCTTGTATACTGTGTTTATTAGTTTAGAGGTGAGATAGTGGTTGGTCTCACCCCTCACACAGTCCATGCAGGTTAGATCGTCATAAAACAAGATTGCATTTCGGCGGCTGCAGTGTTTCCTCGGAAAGGACTTGGATCCATTAGCTTGCATTAAGCTTGCATAAGCTGTCACTGAATACATGGAAAATGCTTCCGCTGTGCTGATGATGATGTTCCTCTACCGGATGATGGAAATGTGATTTTGTGACTAATTGATGATGTTACTGTCGTGTATTTACATTTTCATTATTTAATGGCCACGTGGCGGTACTATTACTCAGTAATTACTGTTTGTTTTGTAAATGGAAGTCGGGTCATTTCATGACCCCTAAAAATGATTTTTCAACAATTCAAGTTCGGATTTCAAGGATGTGGGATTCATAGAATACCAAATTGAACAACATCCTTATCAGCCTAGATTTAATTCTAATTGATGCCAAGGTAAGTTATCATTTTCCAGTATTATTTATATTTTTTTCATTGTATTATTTTTGCCGTTTCTTTTTTTCCCCTTTTTAAAATTTACCTTTGTATTGTATTTGTTTTTTTTTCTTTTCCAGTTGTAGCCATTTTCCCCCCTTATTTTTTTTATGGTAATTGTTGATCGTTTTAATTTCTAGGAATTATATTTTTAATAGTTTTAATTTTTTTTGGCATTGTATTATTTATTTTTTCCCAATGTTTTTATTTTTTTCAATGTATTAGTTTTTTAAATTCCCAAAATTATATATTTCTTTCTTTTTAATATTTTTTGCATTGATTTCTTTTCGTTGTATTATTTTTTTTGCAGTTTTTTCAATTCTTTCCATTGTATTAGTTTTTTAATATTTTTTTGCAATGTATTCTATTTTTATTTTTATTTATTTTTTTTAAATTTCCCTATTATGTATATTTTTTTATTTTATTAGTTTCTTTGATTCCCAAAAATTTTATATTATTATTCTGTCTAATATTTTTTAAGCTTTCATTATTTTTACCTTTGTATTGTATTTGTTTTTTTTTTAAATTTCATAGTTATAATTATATATTTTCCTTTTCTAGAAATTTTATTTTTTTTTGTTCCATTAATTTCACAGAAATATATATTTTTTTGGTTTTAATTTTTTTGGGCATTGCGTTATTTTCCTTTTTCTGTATTGTATTTCTTTTTTTCCAGTTTTTTATTATTTTCATTGTATTGGTTTTTAAAAATCCCTGAATTATATACTATTTTACTTTAAATAATTTTTCGCAATGTATTCTTTTTTATTTATTTCTATTTTTTCCCCTAAATTTTCCAGTTATGTAACAGCCCGGGTAAAAATTTGGATTTTTTACCGGACTGTAAAAGTCTTCCTACAGTGATTTACTTCTTGAATTAATCTTGGCTAATTAATTCAAGGTAAATCAAGAGTCGTTTTTTTTTTCGAAACCGATGGTTTTCCTGCGCTCGAGATTTTTCGGTGGATTTTACGGACCTAAATTGGTATTTTTCGGATCCCGAAATCCTCAGAAAAAATCATACCGAAAAATAACTAAGGGGGTGTATCAGTTATTTTCTGGTCCGGACCGGACTTGCCTCATATGTAGACAGGCTGCATTATTTAGGCGGCGCAGTCCGTGCTTGTCATCCTGTGACACCCGTGCTTCATCTTTTGCCCGTGAACCTTCTTCCTTTTTCGTCTGGTTTTCTTTTCTTCTCTCCCGTAAACCCACCTCCCCGTCTCTCTCTCTCTCTCTCTCTCTCTCTCATTTCCCTCTCTCTCTTTCTCCTCTCCCCATCTTCTTCTTCCTCACACCCGCCGACCCCTCACCCGTGCCTCCACCACCTGCACACCTCCACCACCAAAAGCCGCCATCCCCTTCATCTCCTTCTTCTCCTCCTCGCCTTGCCACTGTCCCGAGAAGCCCGTCGCCGTCACCTGTAGATCGCGCGACCCGACGCCGACGCGACCCGAGCTTGCCTCGTCTCTCTCTCCCTCGTGTACGCCGCCGACGGTGCCTCCTTCCTCCCTCGCGTCTGTCGCCCGACGTTTCCTCTCCTCGCGCCGCCTGTCCTCGCCGTCGCTGTTGCTCCACAGTCGTCGCTGCCTCTGCAAGTTGAAGGTGAGTCGTGACCCGGTTTGTGTGGGTTTGGGTCGCGAGTCGACCCGGGTTGCTGGATGGGTTGGTTGCGGGGTTTATATGGTTGGGCTGAGTATATGTGGGCTTAGGTTGGTTTGGCTGGGCTGATGACGGTTTGGGTTGGGTTGGTTTAATGTCTTGGGTTGTGGGTTTGATGTATGGGCTGTGATGAGTTTTGGGCTTTGGTTGTTGGGCTTGGTCTGGTTTGGCTGGGTTGCTTGGGCTGTGGAACTAGGCTTGCAGCCTTGGCCTGGCCCTTGTACTTGGGCTTGGTCATGGGCTGCATAGTACAGCCCAATCCGATAAAAATAAAATAAAATAATAATAATAAATAAATATAGAAATAAATATAAATACATATATACATTCTGGAAATATATTTATATTATAGAAATATATATATATATATATTGGGAAATTATGATAATAAACTATTTTTGGAAATTTGTATTATGGTATACAAAAGAAATAGTTTTGAGAATATATATAATTATTATCTTTGGAAAAATATATATGTATATTTGTGAAATTTGTATTTATTTTCTGATAAAAATATGTTTGTATGATTATTTCTTGGAAATATGGTTTTCTAAAGTTAATAATATTTGGTAATTATATTTTGGTAAGAATAATATTTTATGGAAATTACTTTGGAAAATATACACATATGTAATATCTTCTAGGAAATTATACAATTTATTATTTTGGAAAAAGTATAGTTATTTGTAAAACATTTTGAAAAGAATTTTAATTAAAATATGGTACCGAAATTATATTCGGATATACGTACGGTATAATATTTTCGGTAAAGAATGATAATAAAGGATATGAACCGGGATGGGTTTATTTTGCAGTATAGCATCATGTCATACTCTTATGTGCATCTTATGTGAGTATATATTGTTTTGTTGAATAGGTTTTGATATCGGACAGTTCCCCGAGGAACCGGCTTTGGACCGGTTGATGTTTCCAGGCTTAAGTAACGGCTAAGGTGAGGATAAGTAAATGTCTATATGCTGCCCGTAATGCCAAGTTTTTGTGTGCCTAATATATGTGATACCTGCTGGTATGTTCCTACTGTTGTGGCTGTTAATGGTTGATGTGTTTTGAATTAAAATGATTGTTGCTATTATCGATGTTGATGGAATTATGGCTATTGTGGAGTTATTGTTATATCTGTTGCATGTGATTGGCTTGTTGTAATTTGAATTAAGTTGGTTGTTGTCGTAGTTGATGCCGATGGAACTGTTGATACTGTTGAGTTATGATTATTGTTTGTGATACAAGTGAGTTGGGTACTTGGGGTATCGGTTGAGATTACAGTTGTTTTGGGTTAAGATATGACTTGTCCAGACGAGCGGAGAGGCCGTGAGCCTGCTCGGGATAAGAGGTGATGTTTTGTCGTCGGTATAGTGATAGACAAGTTTAATAATTAAAATGGAATCACTTAGACGTTAGTATCACGGTTAAATGTTGGAACAGCCAAGAGATGGTAGTCTTGGGAGCCTTAGTGGCTTGTGCCTGCTCCCTGTTTATGTTATGGTACTGGGGGAGACTTAAGTGGTTGGTCCTGCTGCCTGTCTGTACCGAGTTGTTATTTTAGGCACTGGGGGAGACTTAGTGGTTGGTCCTGCTCCCTGTCTGTGCCGGATTATGATTTTGTTTATGGGGAAGGACCCCAGGTCTAGCTAGATCGGCTACCATGTGCGATGACCAACTTTTAACCAGTGATAGGGGCCCTACCTAAAATTTGGAATAGTAAGTCTAGGATGAACCAAGAACTGTCTAGTCGGTGTTTGATTCTTTCTGTTCTTTACTTCCTGGTTATATGTTTACTTGTGACTTGATTATAAATTGTTTGGTATTCTGATTGTGACTTGGTTATTATTGGTTGCCTGTGTATTCATATTTACTTATATATTTCACCCGGTGAGCACTTCGGACTCACCCCTCGGCTACCTGACTCGGTCACGTAGTTTGTTTTTTTGCTAGTACAGGTTTGTACCAGACAAGCTGTGGCATTGCCCTTGGATAGGACTCGGATCTATTAGTTGCATCATGTGTCACATACAGTGTCTTGTGAGTTTTTAAGTCTTCCGCTGTGCTGATATTTGCTTCCGCTGTGTTGTTGAGCCGAAGGGCCGAATACATGTTTTGACATGTTTATGTTTTTGAGCTGTTGAGCCAGTTTCCTATTATATCATGTTGGGCTTTTGAGCCGGTATTCTTTGTTATACTCTGTAGGCTGAGTCGTTGTTGGTCGGATCGTCACAGTTCCGGCACGTGTTTACTGTGTATGGTAAATACGGGTCGGGGCGTTTCCTTTTGGTAGCGGAGCGGGCGTTAGGTCTTGATGGGTAGTCCTTGTGTGTTTGTTGTTGTTGTTCGCATAGTTCACTCCATTTGTTTATTATTTTATATCATTTAGTTAGTGCATTATGGATCCAGTCATGGGACGCCAGCTTGCTGCAGAGCATACACATAAGAGGTATTTGATGCCATACATGCAAAAAAGAAAAAAAAGATATAATATTATTTTACAAAAACATATATTATTTATTTTGCAAAGGAAAAACATATCTTACTTCTATTATTATTATTATTATTATTATTATTATTATTATTATTATTATTATTATTATTATTATTATTATTATTATTATTATTATTACAATCTATCTTTGGGGTACAACGTTGACACGGAAGCTATTGGGGCCATTGGTGATCTTGACCCTGATGCTCTTGTTCCACGAGAACCACATACCGCCGGTGTTGTTCTGGCCAGGAAGCTCGAAACGGTTTGTTGTAGGGAACCGCAGTGGTATGGCACCGTGATTCTCTTCGGGCTGCCACTGGGTTTCTGTTAGCAGAACCATGTTGGGTTTGTACTGGTTCTTCAGATCCCTCAGTGTGAGCACGAACTCATGGGAATGTCTCGCGATCCCTCTACAGTTCCAGAGTAGCAAGCACACCTTTGGCCAGGTAATGGGTAACCTAGCCACGCGTGGAAGGCTCCGAGCAGTCATCGAGAACTGGTAGTAGCTGCCATGTTCCAGGTAGTGATAGATGGACTCCAGGTTGAACTCCTCAAGTCTTTCGGAGATGAAGAACATGAAGGAGTTGGCCGAGCTGTAGAAGGAAGTTCTCAGTGTGCCTTGATCCTCTAGGAAGAACGTCTCTTCCATGGGATTGAGGTAAAACCTGGATGAGTACAGCTCGTCGACAAAAACCAGACGAGGATTTCTGCTGAGTTCGACCGGTAGTTCCTCTTTTCGCTTATTGATGAGGCTGTAGACCAGCCGGCTTTTTCTGCCGAGGGAAGCACCTTCGACAAAAAAGACAGACGATGGTGAAGGCATGGTGTTGGATGCGTTAGTGTTTGACGCGTTTTTGTTTTTGTTTCCTGGATGTCGTGTCTTTGCCTGAGCATTTGTTTTACTCTTCGGATGCTTTGTGGTTTTTGCTTTCCGTTGCTTGCCTTTTATAGAAAAATGATTTTCTGTTTTTCAAAGTAAAAACTCTACTTAATTTCAAAATAAAAAAAAAAGAGTAAAAAAAAGGAGAAAAAGAAGAGAGAATATACATATATATAAATATAATATTCTTCGGGGATAGAGAAAGTAGAATCTTTTTACAAACTCCCAACTGTTTCCGATCTTCGAGGTTTTGTTTTTTGAAAATTTTGCTGTTGGTTTGGTTTTTGCTTCAAAGCTTTACATGTTTTCGGGCTACAAACATGAGTGTTTTTCAGCTCGTTTCCATCTTGCTATTTTCTATTACGTTTGGTTACCTTGCTTTTCTTGATGGCTTTTCCTACATCTTTTATCACGTGCATCCGTGGCCGTTGTGGCCAGTCTGATGGGACGATACCTCGAGTAGAGTGCATGTACGACAAGGCTGCATCTGTTTGGACATCGTGGAAGGATACGAGATCCGAAAGACGTTCTTGGCTCTTGTGGACCAGCTGGATGTCGTTTATTTCGAGGCACACAGTACGTGCTTGTGAACATCACCGTGCGAGAAAGCAGACGTCTTTTCATGAGGAACCGATGTTCCCGTTAGCTGTGTATGTTGCATTTCTCGGGTTCGAGAATGTGTATGACCAATCTAGAACGCCGAACATGGAACGAGTTTTGTTTTGTTTTAACTTCTTTATGTTTTGGTTTTATTGGACGAGTTTTGTTTTTAATTTCTTTATGTTGAATTTTACATCCTAGTTGTTGATTTTTGTTCTGCTTTGAGAAGTTGATTTTCTTTTAACATGAGATTTTCATAACTGGAAAGGAAAGGTTTGTTTTAAAAGAAAGCTTGTTTTATTTATTTCATAACGGTTTTACAACGGAGAAGAAGTACTCTATTGACTTACATGCTTCTTCAGGTCTTTTACAAGCCTTTTTATGTTTTCCATATGTGGGAAGAGTTCTGCACACGCCAGTTCTATCTGCAGCACCGCCGAGCTGACCTTCCTCAGCGAGACGTTCAGCTGTGTTAGTTTTTTGCAGTGGTGTGCTGCTTTCAGTCGTTCCTTTGCCCTTCCTATCTCCAGCGTCTGTGTGGTCAGAAGGCTCCTCTTTGCTGACATGCTTCTTTTGCCGTTCTGGGGAGACGACCAAGTGTTTCTTCTGGCCGACGGTGCTGGTTTTGAATCGCTTCTTGGGAGGTTCTTCATCGGAGCTTGTCCGGAAAGAAGTACCATCGATGTAGCTGTCATCCTCAGAGTCAGAGGTAGTTCTTGTTCTCAGTGGAGAGTCCATGGCTGTGTGTGAGTTGCCAGTCGTGAGGTTCGGTTTTTATAGAGGATGAGATGTCGTGAAAGGGTATAAGGGACAGAACGTGTTTGGACAGCTGGCAGAGTGTGCCATAAGCTTATCGTGGTAGGACCCACACATAAGATAAGGAATTTCGAGGACGAAATTTTTTTTAAGGTGGGTAGACTGTAACAGCCCGAGTAAAAATTTAAATTTTTATCGGACTGTAAAAGTCTTCCTACAGTGATTTACCTCTTGAATTAATCTTGGGTAACTAATTCAAGGTAAATCGAGAGTCACTTTTTTTCGAAACCAATGGTTTTCCAGCGCTCGAGATTTTTCGGTGGATTTTACGGGCCTAAGTTGGTATTTTTCGGGTCCCGAAATCCTCAGAAAAATCATACCAGAAAATAACTAAGGGGGTGTATCAGTTATTTTCTGGTCCAAACCGGACTTGCCTCATATGCAGACAGGCTGCATTATTGAGGCGGCGCAGTTCGTGCTTGTCTTCATGTGACACCCGTGCTTCATCTTTTGCCCGTGAACCTTCTTCCTTTTTCTTCTGGTTTTCTTTTCTTCTCTCCCGTGAACCCACATTCCCCTCTCTCTCTCTCTCTCTCTCTCTTTTCCCTCTCTCTCTCTCCTCTTCCCATCTTCTTCTTCCTCACACCCGCCGACTCCTCACCCGTGCCTCCACCACCTGTACACCTCCACCACCACAAGCCGCCATCCCCTTCATCTCCTTCTTCTCCTCCTCGCCTTGCCACCGTCCCGAGGAGCCCGTCGCCGTCACCTGCAGATCACGCGACCCGACGCAGACGCGACCCAAGCTTGCCTCGTCTCTCTGTCCCTCGTGTACGCCGCCGACGGTGCCTCCTTCCTCCCTCGCGTCTGCTGCCCGACGTTTCCTCTCCTCGCGCCGCCCGTCCTCGCCGTCGCTGTTGCTCCACAGCCATCGCCGCCTCTGCAAGTTGAAGGTAAGCCGTGACCCAGTTTGTGTGGGTTTGAGTCGCGGGTCGACCCGGGTTGCTGGATGGGTTGGTTGTTGGGTTTATATGGTTGGGCTGAGTATATGTGGGCTTAGGTTGGATTGGCTAGGCTAATGACGGTTTGGGTTGGGTTGGTTTAATGTTTTGGGTTGTGGGTTTGATGTATGGGCTGTGATGAGTTTTGGACTTTGGTTGTTGGGCTTGGTCTGGTTTGGCTGGGTTTCTTGGGCTGTGGAACTAGGCTTGCAGCCTTGGCCTGGCCCTTGTACTTGGGCTTGGTCATAGGCTGCATAGTACAGCCCAGTCCGGTTTAAAAAAATAATAAAAAAAATAAAAATAAAAATAAAAATAAATACATATATACATTCTAGAAATATATTTATTTTAAAGAAATATATATTTTTGGGAAATTATGATAATTAACTATTTTTGGAACTATGTATTATGGTATACAAAAGAAATAGTTTTGAGAATATATATAATTATTACCTTTGTAAAAATATATATGTATATTTATAAAATTCGTATTTATTTTCAGAAAAAAATAAGTTTGTATAATTATATCCTGGAAATATGGTTTTCCAAAGATAATAATATTTGGTAATTATATTTTGGTAAGAATAATATTTTATGGAAATTACATTGGAAAATATACACATAT
Organism: Turnera subulata; assembly: GCA_028386065.3. NCBI lineage: Eukaryota > Viridiplantae > Streptophyta > Magnoliopsida > Malpighiales > Passifloraceae > Turnera > Turnera subulata. The sequence goes on from JAKUCV010007280.1 coordinate 390,123, forward strand.
GTTATATCCTCTAGGAAATTATACAATTTATTATTTTGGAAAAAGTATAGTTATTTGTAAAATATTTTGAAAAGAATTTTAATTAAAATATGGTACCGAAATTATATTCGGATATACAAACGGTATAATATTTTCGGTAAAGGATGATAATAAAGGATATGAACCGGGATGGGTTTATTTTGCAGTATAGCATCATGTCATACTCTTATGTGCATCTTATGTGAGTATATATTTTTTTGTTGTATAGGTTTCGATATCAGACTGTTCCCAGACGAACCGGCTTTGGACCGGTTGATGTTTCCAGAGTTAAGTAACGGCTAAGGTGAGGATAAGTAAATGTCTATATGCTGCCCGTAATACCAAGTTGTTGTGTGCCTAATATATGTGATACCTGCTGGTATGTTCCTATTGTTGTGGCTGTTAATGGTTGATGTGTTTTGAATTAAGATGATTGTTGCTATTGTTGATGTTGATGGAATTGTGGCTATTGTGGAGTTATTGTTATATTTGTTGCCTGTGATTGGCTTGTTGTAATTTGAATTAAGTTGGTTGTTGCCGTAGTTGATGCCGATGGAACTGTTGATACTGCTAAGTTATGATTATTGTTTGTGATACAAGTGAGGTTGGTACTTGGGGTACCGGTTGAGATTACAGTTGTTTTGGGTTAAGATATGACTTGTCCAGATGAGCGAAGAGGCCGGGAGCCTTCTCGGGATAAGAGGTGATGTTTTGTCGTCGGTTAAATGTTAAAATCACGGTTAAATGTTGGAACAGCCAGGAGATGGTAGTCTTGGGAGACTTAGTGGCTTGTGCCTGCTCCATGTTTATGTTATGGTACTGGGGGAGACTTAAGTGGTTGGTCCTGCTCCCAGTCTGTACCGAGTTGTTATTTTAGGCACAGGGGGAGACTTAGTGGTTGGTCCTACTCCCTGTCTTTGCTGGATTATGATTTTGTTTACGGGGAAGGACCCCGGGTATAGCTAGATCGGCTACCATGTGCGATGACCAACGTTTAACCAGTGATAGGGGCCCTACCTAAAATTTGGAATAGTAAGTTTAGGTTGAACCAAGAACTATCTAGTTGGTCTTTGATTCTTTCTGTTGTTTACTTCCTGGTTATATGTCTAATTGTGACTTGAATATAAACTGTTTGGTATTCTATTTGTGACTTGGTTATTATTGGTTGCCTGTGTATTCATATTTACTTATGGATTTCACCCGGTGAGCACTTCGGACTCACCCCTCGCCTACGTGACTCGGTCACGTAGCTTGTTTTGTTGCTAGCACAGGTTTGTACCAGACAAGCTGCGACGTTGCCCTTGGACATGACTCGGATCCATTAGTTGCATCATGTGTCGAATACAGTGTCTTGTGAGTTTTTAAGTCTTCCGCTGTGCTGATATTTGCTTCCGCTGTGTTGTTGAGCCGAAGGGCCGGATACATGTTTTGACATGTTTATGTTTTTGGGCTGTTGAGCCAGTTTCCTATTATATCATGTTGGGCTTTTGAGCCGGTATTCTTTGTTATACTCTGTAGGCTGAGTCGTTGTTGGTCGGGTCGTCACAGTTTCGGCACGTGTTTACTGTGTATGGTTATATATATTATTTATTTTTCTTTTAATTGTATTAGTTTCTTTATTTCCCATTTTGACATGTTTATGTTTTTGGGCTGTTGAGCCAGTTTCCTATTATATCATGTTGGGCTTTTGAGCCGGTATTCTTTGTTATACTCTGTAGGCTGAGTCGTTGTTGGTCGGGTCGTCACAGTTTCGGCACGTGTTTACTGTGTATGGTTATATATATTATTTATTTTTCTTTTAATTGTATTAGTTTCTTTATTTCCCAAGAATTATATGTTATTATTCTGTTTAATATTTTTTCACCTTTTGTTTTTTTTACATTTGTATTCTATTTGTTTCTAAAATTTCCTCAGTTATATTTTGCCCCCTTTTTAAAATTTTTATTTTTTGTTCTTTTTGTAACGACCCGGGTAAAATTTTTGTGATTTTATTGAGTCGTTTTAACTCTTACAACGGTAAATAAAATTTTATCATTGAAATTCGAGAATTCTACCGCACCAAGTCTTCCGTGTTTTACTGGGAGTAATCGAGCTTCGCTTCGATCGCTAAAGATATACGACGTTTTGGAGTGTCTTCGCTAACCGAGCCTCGGAAATAATTCCAAGGGATTACTCGGGGTTTCTGAGCAACCTTTACAGCAAACCGAGCCTCGGTTTTCAATTTCGAGACTTGAACGACGCTCAGGAGAATTAATCGGATTTTTCGAGCCCAAGTCGTATTTTTGGACTCGGGGCGGGAAAATCGAAAAGACGGTTATGCCCTTGATCCTTTTTCTTTTCTCTTTTTCTTTCTTTCTTCCTCGTTTTTTTTCTGCCTCACCCGTGAACGCATGCATGGCGTGACCAACCACCCGCCAACCACCATGCATGACACACACGTTTCCAACCACCTATCTGTAAGTTTCCCTAGGCTATATGACAATCATATACAAGCTAAAGATGCAGCGGAAGCAAAGGAAACTTAGCCAAGAACCACATGTGAAGTATATAAACCGTATAATAAAATTTCGTACCTTGTTCGGTTAAGGTCTTTCACCCAACTGCTGGAACCGAATCAGTTAGAGCCAGACAAAGGCCTCGCCCCTCTACGGTATCCACACGAACCGTGATCAAGGTGGTGTCGTCACACGACCCAACTTCCGAGCACTCCCGGACTGGTGTGCTAGCAACAGAATTTCCGGGAGCATTGTGTGGTGTCTNTTGATGTTATGTAAATTTGGAAACCAAAAATACAAGTAAAACATCGATGTTTGAACTTGAACATCGATGTTGTGATGTGAGAATCCAATTCTCCCAACTTTTGGCAGCACTCAGTATTTAGGCCATATCCGGAGCTATAGAGCTTGGATTTGTGCAAACTTGGTGTCCCTGGAAAGCTAAGAAGTAGAGCTACAACTTTGCTGTTCAAGCCAGACACCAATTCGGCCTCCTTCTGCCCCAAATTTGCTGTTCAAGTCGCTGCAGTCCACAACATCGATGTTGAACCCTTCAACATCGATGTTTGGAGTTTGCGAATCCAAAAAACATCGATGTTTTAAAGCCAACATCGATGTTGGAGGTTGCCGAACCCTCACAACATCGATGTTTAACATAAAACATCGATGTTGGAGGTTGCCGAATGCATAAAACATCGATGTTGACACTTAAACATCGATGTTTGAGCACTTGAACTCCAAACCTTTTGGCAGTAGCTCAAAAACATCGATGTTGAACTCTTAAACATCGATGTTTTGAGTACTTGAAAGTTCAAAATCTTGGCAGTAGCATAAAAACATCGATGTTTACCATAAACATCGATGTTTGATCTCCTGGAACTCAATAACATCGATGTTATCTGAATTCTGGAATTTCAAACCAATTTGGCCGAGCTCAAATAACATCGATGTTTAACATTTAAACATCGATGTTGTTGAGTGTTAGCATGAGAACATCGATGTTGGTCACACAACATCGATGTTTTGGAGATTCGGCCAAGGCCAATCTTCATGCCAACATCGATGTTGGACACACCAACATCGATGTTTTGGCCAAACATTGCTTGAACGACAATCGTTCGAAACACAAACCGACACTCGGTTTTTCTTAGTCGAACTCTTCGACCTACTGCCATAAACATCTTGATTGATATCTCATACCAATCAAGTGCTTGTTGTCAAAACTCTTTTGACAAATCAACAACATGTATATCACATATACATAATTGAATGCAATATGACATGATCATGCTCTATCACATAAAACATATCATGTATATCTACAAACACATATCAAACATATGCATATATTTGCATGGCAAATCACATATACCTAAACAAACTCAGCATATCATTTGACAACACACAACCACATCATGTTCAAAATCACTTAGCATATCAAATACACAAAATGATTCCTACACATGCTTAGATGATCATATCACATATGCATCATTTATACGGTTTAGAGCTTCACAAGAAGGCTCCGCTACCACTGTAAGTTTCCCTAAGCAATATGACACTCATATACAACATCAATCATGCAGCGGAAGCACGGAAACTAACCAAGAACCACATGTGAAGCATATAAACCGTATAACAAAATTTCGTACCTTGTTCGGTTGAGGTCTTTCACCCAACTGCTGGAACCAAATCAGTTAGAGCCAGACAAAGGCCTCGCCCCTCTACGGTATCCACACGAACCGTGATCAAGGTGGTGTCGTCACACGACCCAACTTCCGAGCACTCCCGGACTGGTGTGCTAGCAACAGAATTTCCGGGAGCATTGTGTGGTGTCTTTTTACTTCTTTCTCAAAGAAGAAGATGGTGATGTGTGTGTGTTTTCTCAAGGCTCTCAAGTCTGAACTCTCAAGAACAAAACTCAGAGAATAACCACAAAAGAGCAAGTGATCTGATCACTACTAACCACACACAAATACTAAAGGAATTAGTGGTGTTTTTGGTTCTTCCTTCTTTCACAAAGAGGAGGAAGCTTGATAGATTGTGTAAGAGCACTCAAGACACTCTTGAGTTTCTGGTGTCTATCTAAAAACGTGATGCTCAGCTCAATTACAAGGTCTAAAACTGATCATTCACTCCCTACACCAACTTACACACTTAGCATTAGTTAATAGGACTAATGGCCAACACTTGGCCCCAATAAGTGCATGATGATGACATTTTCCATCATTAATGTCCACCACTAAGCCATATCAGATAACACACCACTTAGTGGCTCAATTATGCTGACTTTCAGCAAGCCAACCACCCAAAAACGACCTTGGTTCAACCATGGTCCAACCACGGTCCAACCACGTTCCAACCACAAACCGGTCCAACCATGGTCCAACCACGGTTCAACCAACTGCTCGAATCAACGGTTCTATGTGTGTGACCCTGTAGGCACTTGTAACGTCCGGCAATAATTGTAAAAACCCATTTTACAATTATAAGCAAAGAGCGGCGTCTAGCAACACATCATTGCTACCCGAACGACAAGATCAATACTGATTCTCTATGCCTCGTAAGTATGTCATCGTCCCTTCGTCCCATTATCAAGATTAAACCGAGACATGGAATATGTCAATCTCGTATATGTTTAATCTCGGTTTCTTGATCCTCGAGTTAACTGTGTAAAACGGATACCAATGATATCAACATATCATAATCCGAGCACGGCCGTGCATTTACAGTTCAACTCTATCAAGAAACCATCCGATAATATACCCGTTATATGGGTTGGACGAATCCCCTCTTGATCAATCAAAACCCACTACATACTCGGCATATACCCAATGATTACCCTTATGTCCACCCAGTTACGGGTGACTAGGAATAATATCAAAGTACATGATTCATATGTTGGATACCTTGACGATCTCAGGTCGGAGGACAATCACATCTATAAGAACCACTAATGACATACATATAACGTTCCATGTAGTGTTCTTATGTGGGTCGGTCCAGTCCACAAGTTCTCCAACTTGTACCCGTATGTAGAATTCATATCACATATAAATTCTCAACATACGCTAGTCTTGATTTATTATTACAACCCATCCATAATAATAATCGACTAGGGACATTTAAGAATATGAAATATTCTAGGGTTATAAGTATGTGCAAGCGTTTATCTCATAAACGATACTTATTGGAATAACCTTAAAGTGTATGTACATGACTATAAATAAACATCCATGATTGGCTTTTGGGCATATTACTAACAATTTGTCATTAAAAATTGATCAACAAATAATTTCTCATTCTCTAACTAGAAAAATATATACTTTGAACTATATTATAAAAAGAGTACAAATATATTACGAAAAGATTACAAATATAATCATATCAAGATGCGCGACCTGAGTTAGTTCCAAATTAGGGAGGGAGGGCGGGGAAACTCGGATAGTGAATGGTTTCCCATAAACTAGGCGGAACGTTAATATCTCTTGATAGTCACTGGTATTTTTTTTTAACAATTACTATATTATAAATAAAATTGGAACATATCTATTTACAGGATTCTTGAATGGACAAAGCGCGCGACTCCTAAGCGAATTTGGATTCTTATTCTCATTTCATAAATCCAGTGGTATTCCACAAATCCACAAACTTGGTTGTTCGAAAGTCAAAACAGTAGAAGTAAATGAAATTTGGATGTTATAAATTATCAACTAAACCGAAGTGCTTGGGAATTTTCAAAAAAAAAACCGAAGTGCTTGGGAATTTTCAAAAAAAAAACCGAAGTGCTTGGGAGTTTTACAGTGAACCAAAACTGACCTTTTATGTACATCTTCTTATCAAGCAACATATATCGAGGAGAAACTTGCTCCGTGGCCAATACTAGTTCCCTAAAATGTAATCTACTGAATGGCATATTCCTACGGGTTATCTGCTTGTTTTTTTTTTGGAGAAAAGGGTCATCTGCTTGGTTTCGACTCCAATTGAATCATAATGGGTGGCAACAATGGGAAACCGCAAGTGCACAATTAACATGGCTGGATTCGACACACAAATAATTTCTTAGGTTTCCCATTTTTCCTTAGGCAGTTTAACAGTTTATTTAAATCACACCACACCAAAATGAGCGACTCAGCCGTGCTGCAACCAGAGAGTTCTTGACCTCTAAGATATAAATACCACACGGGAAACTCAAACGTTTGCAAGTGCCAAACATTCCGTCTGTTTCTAAGTGGATTAGTTGGGATCACAGCGACCATTGACCATGCTCAACATTCCATCAAAGAAACATTATTCGATATTGGCAACCAGGGATGAAATCCTTGCTATACACACAAAGACCAGACACATCTAGAGATACTTTCCTCATTCAAGTGACCCGTGACCCAGTGATCTGTTAAAACATATATCAAACATTCTAAACATAGATATAAGTGTCGTGACCATAACATTTCGAAAAGTAAGCTACATGGAATTGATATCATGTTAAATACAAGAAACTCAGAAAATAAATAGCAAGGAGAACAATCAAGAAATCATGAGAAAAATGGAACTTCCTCCCAAAATACAATTTGATTTGCCCCTGAAAAGGAATACTAGGAAGTTTGGGAGGCAGTTTCCAATTGGCAATACTATCTTGAATATGGTGGCTCCACTGTTTGAACAGATCATCAAAGTTTGAAGTTCTTACTGTTTTGATGATGCAGAAGCTGCTGCAGACCCGGTTGGTGGGGCACCAGGGGGAACGGGACCTGCAGACGCGGTCCTTGGTGGTGGCCCAGAATGTTGGTACTGCTGGCTGGCTTGAGGAACTTGCGACGAGGACATTGCGGCATGATATGGTGGAGGATACTGCTGATATGGAGGTGCAGCAGGTGCATACCCATATGGTGGATATGGCGGTTGGTATTGCATATGGGGAGGTGGTGGCAGACCTTGATAATTATAATGTTGACCTTGCTGCTTCTCAGTTCCAGATTTGTTATCCCTGGATAAAGTGGAAGCTCCGTCCTGAGAGGGAACAACAGCACCCATTCGCTGAGGATCCATCGACGGATAGAAGTTCCTTTCCGGCTGAGGTGGTGGAGGAATACTGAAGTAGTGCATTGAAGGATGCTGCTCCTGAGTACCAGGTGGATGTAATTGGTTCTGCTGCTGTGATATAACTGCACGAGGCAACATTCCACCATGAGCCATCATTGCCTGCTGCCTTGCTTCATCTGAAACCTCTGAGTCAGGTTTTGGTGCTTGTGGTCTACCCCACATCAGTTTCAACCTAAGACTCTTGATAACTAGCTTGTTGGAGAGTTCCTCTGCAGCTTTCTCTGCGCCTTCTCTGGTGGTGTAGGTTACAAAAGCAATTGCTCGTTGAGGGACCATCTTTATGGATTCAATTTCGCCGTGGGCATAAAACTGATCTCTAAGATCCTGCTCAGAGATCCTTGCATCGAGCCCACCGATATAAAGTGTTTTAATGCTCTCATCCTCGGGAGGCTCCAGTGAAGGCATATCACCAGCCTTATTGAGTAGCTTCAGTGCCACTGGATCATTAACTCTGAAGACATTAAAACAAGAAACAAAAACAGTTTTAAGATAATTGTTGAAAATCCTCAAGGTTCATGTGTGCAGCACGAAATCTACTTGGGTGGGTGAGTTTTTTAATGGTACATGAGAAGTATGCGAAAATGAGCAAAGGGATAGTTTTAAACAGTCCGTGCAGATGAATGAATTGAAAGGATAAAATAAGAAACACAGACCATACTTGGTCCAAAGGCTAGCAGAACTATGATAATGTGTTGTAACACAATAACACAGAAACAATCAGCATCAGATGAAAATACAGCACTATTTCGATACCAAAATGGCATCCAATTATCACTTCAACATATAGTTACATGTAACAAATAACAAAGACCCACTTAGGATCAAGAGAGAGACAATTAGCATAAGTGAAAAGAATGAGAGAGCAACATTATTTCCCATACCAAAAAGAAGATGAATCCATCTTCATGTAAAGATCATTTCAGAAAAAAAGTTTTGTGACCAATACCGAAAGAATCAATCAGGAAACATTTAATTAGCAGGACAAGGAAAGGAGTTTTACTTCCATCTCATCTATTCCCTTTCATATAAATTTTCTACTGAGATCTTGACTAACTCATTGACCCAAACAACGGTAACAATCAACTTAAAACAGTAGCAAACAATGAAATCTAACTTGAAACAAACAAATATGATTTCCAAATGTAACATGAATTATTCCCAGCCAAGTACTGTATTCAATAATGAAAGACTTAACTACTTCAAATACACTATAATATCAACATTTGATGAAACGACATGCCAAAAGGAAGGAGATCATCAGCAGTAATCATGATGTTGAAAAAAGATCAAAATGCACTTACCCATAATAACGATCTTTTATATTTTGCTGCGACAACTCCCCGGTTACAGGCATTTCATGCCTGTAAGGGCACTCAGCACCTCGAGTGCATTCACCCCGTACATAGAAACTACAAACATGCGCTCGGTTCCTTTTGTAGTATGGTGTTGTTCGTTGAAGCTTCAAAATTGTGTCATTTGGCCGAACCTTTCCATATGAAGATTCATAATCTATTCCAGCTCTAGCCTGCAAAGCATAACCATTGCGATATTATGACATAAGTGCTCCCATTCCAAAAAAAAAAAACCACAAAAGACCATTGGCCGTCACCAGGAATCGGAGACAGGAAAACTACTAACAAGATTTTCACATTATATTATAGTAACTAGAACTAGGACGGTGCAATAACCAGAGAAACTATGCTCAGATAAACCAAACTATCACAGACAACCAGTAAGCTTTCTCATGTCTGAAACTTGGAAATTTCTCACCCCATTTTTCATCAATTAAAAGAAAGGGGAAAGAAACAAAACTCAGACAACAGACGAGAGCACTCCTGCAACACAGCACTTGTAGCACTTTTAGAAGGGCAAAACGTAATAAATGTTCACAATGAAAGAACAAATGGCATATTCCTTATCAGAAGAATATTACAGAAAGTGTAATTAATGGCATCAAGCATGCTGCACATACATAAAAGTTGAAACCATATACCATGCCCTTTATCTTGCATACTCCATTCATAGCACTAAAAGAGAAAGGAAGCATCTTTTCATGCTTATGAACAACTCAAGAAATGTGCAGAATTATAGTACAAAGAAAATCACAAATAGACGGCAGAAAATGAAACACGAAAGCTTGTTTGGAGACAAAAATGCACATACCCTGCGATCATGCTCCTCAGCAAAATACTCTCTGTTCACATCACTCTTAGGAATGGCATCATTGGAATTGATACTTAGAGCAGTATCTCGAACCTGAACTGGCAACCCATACTCAAGATCCAAAAGGCAGACTTGGCAGACATTTTTCAGCTTACTGCATGTCTGGCAAACCTCTGTCTTTTTAAACCTTGCATCCCTGCCAGGCCTCCATCTAAAGACTGTAAACGGTCTCGTGCATATCTTGCATTCTTTATCAAATTCAGCTCTGGTCTGCATCACAACCAATACAACCTCATGAGTACAGAAAAAGTATACATACATACAAATAACCATGCAAGAAATATCATGGCAATACAAACCATTCTAACATAAGGATTGTCACCGAGGCAAGACTCGCAGATGATAGGAAAATCAGAACGTTCCCATCCATCAGCCTCAAGATCCCTCAACAATCTGTGTGCCATCTCCTAAGCAAACACCAAGCAATCAATCATTACACATATAAATATATGGCACTATTGTACCAAACGATAGGCAAATATATTGTCCCAAGATTTCCAGAAACTGACAAACTGAAACTGCTACTTAAGTATCCTGAACAAAAGATATAAGACGTGGCCCAGCCATCCACACAGTAAAGTAACTGGTTAAGGGTCAAAAGGTTTCACCAAATTAAATCACAGGTTAACATTACAATCACGATGCCTATAATATCAAGAATCCCAAATCCACCAAGGCCTTCGAGAACACTAGTTGAACTTGCAATAGCAACGGAAATCCACACAAGCATGGTAGGAACAAGCAATGAAGATAAAAATTTCATCTTCACATGATTCTTGCCAAAATGAACGTGTCCAGCCCTACCAAACTTTTGACAAGAAGTTATATCACAATATTCCCAAATTCCACCACTAGAAACACTCACACCAATGTCAATCATGAGACAGTTGCGTGTTTTGGCAGGAAAACATTAAAAAGCCCACCAAAAGGAACACACACGAAGGAAAGTTATAATCAAAGAAAATAAAATCTACCTGCGATGCTGTTTTCAGGGGGGAAAAAAAATTAAGAGAGAGAGAGAGAGAGACGGAGCAAAGTGCGGTTGACAGCGGCGTAGACGGTGGTGCGAGAGTTTCCACTCACATCGCAGGCGCAGCCTCTTATCGAAGTCAGGAGGAGGAGGAGGAGGAGGAGGAGGAGCTGAAGAAGAGAACGACCCCCTTTTTTTAAAAAAAAAAAAAAGTTAGAAGAGGGGGAGGAGATGGACTCCAAATCAATTGAAAGATTAGGGTTATGCTATGGCGGTTATTCTGAAACCAGGGAGAGGGAATAAGAGGGTGAAAGAGACTAAGAGAGTGCAGACGCGCGGTTGTAAAACGACAGCGTTTTGAAGTAGAAAAAGTTAAAACGCCTAGTTTTTCTTTAAAAAACAAAAACAAAAACTTTTGGTGTCTGGAAATAACGTCGTATTGACAACTAAATTTTTTTTAAAAGGGACCACCAACAAAACCTGGTATATCTAAAAAAAATCTTTACAGTCTTTTTTGTTCATTCCAAAAAGTGGATGTCATTATTATATTTGTTATTAGGCAAAAATTCAATTCGTTCATTCCAAAAAGTGGATGTCATTATTATTATTGTTATTAGGCAAGATTTCAATTCACTCAAGGAATATGAATTAATATCTAAGGATAGATATTTATCTATCTTTTTTTCTTTAAAAACAAATCCAAATGATTGATATTTGGAATCAACTTTATCTCAAAACACACGAATTAGCAACTTACACTATCTATAAAAGTAACTGTCATAACACCGTTGGCACAGCTCATGGACCTAGCACGTGCGCACCCGTTTATGCTTTGTTTTCTTTTCTTTCTTTTCATGCGTTTTCAAAACTTTTTCCTTCTATTTCTTTTAAATTATTTTTTAAAAAAGAATCAGCTAGCTAAAATATATCGTGATGTTGCGGGTACTAATCAAATCAACCGGACATTGGACAACATATGATTATTATTTAAAATTAATCATTATATAAAATAAATAAAATTATATAAATAAAATAATAAACTATTTACTTATCAACAAATCTTTTGTTTGATCCAACAAATCGAGTAACAGAAAGCGTTAGTGATTCTTTTCGTCATTATTAAATTATTCATTCATCATAACTTTACACAAAATTTCTTATATTTTAATTATTTTTAATTAAATTCTCACTATTATATATAATATAGGTTATAATGTAAATTTTTTTAAAATAGAAATAATAATATTACTACTCACTAAAAGATGGCAGATAAATTATTACTTTTTTCAAAAGAATTATTCTTTATAATTTTAAAATTTTTATAAAACTATTTTTTTTGTTCTTATTTAGATTTTATATTTTTCTATAATTATTTTCTACATCATTCTCTTACTTCTAATTTTTTCCTTGTATAAAATTTTTTCATTTTATAATATTCATCTAAAAATTCGTAAAATTCTTACATAATATTTTTTTTACTTCTTTATTTGCCACGATTTTTAAAAATTTGTATTAATCATCTACTCTTCCGCTTTCTTAATTCATTTCATACATGTATTAATTTTAGGTTGGTGTAGGATATTTTTATTGGCCCTCACATGATTGCTCTTGATACGGCTTTGTTGTCTTTTATTTGATTAGAAGGATAGATTTATCTTATTTGTCTATATCTATTATTATGATTTTGTTATAAAATTGAGGGATGAAATTTACTCTTGATAGAATAATACAAGCTTGATCAAAGTAATAATACAACCTTGATGGTAATAATACAACTTCATAATAATATGAAAAGGAGAATAATAAACTTAAATAAAGGGAGATTGAGAAGTGAAGTTTTGGTCAGAAATGAAGGAATGAAGGGGTATTTATAGTTGAAAATGGAAGGATAAAAATAAATAAGTATGATTAATTTAAAAGGATAAAATCAAAGGGATGCTAGGTAAAGCAAGATGATATTAAGATTAGGACAAATGGAATTATAGTTTGGTATCGGGGTAAAATATTTACTAGGGATAAGTTCAGGTACAGTAAAAATAAAATCTACTAGATGGTAACAATTGTTGGCCCAAAAGTGGCTAAGAGGATGGGGGGTGGGGGCCGGGGCGGCGGCCAGGGGTGGGTGAATTAGTGTTGCTGATTAAAACATGATTTGGCATCTCTAATGCCAAACTGTTTTTGTCTCTGGATTTTGTGTTTAGGACTACTAATGAACACACTAATTAGAATGTTAAGAGAAAGGGTTAGAGATAATTTGACACAAGATTTATAGTGGTTCGCCATACAGGACTACCTCCACTACTCAAGGATCCCCCTTTGAGATTTCTAACTCACTCTATTATGGTTTTTCACGGGTTCAACCAATAACCCTTGGTTTCTCTAGGCTCAACTTAAACCCTAATCACTCACCACAAAGCTTTTTCCTAGCATTGCCTTATACAAAACCCTCTAATACAAAAGCTATTACTAAGTACAACAACTTTTCCCTTCAAATATTGTCTCCTAATGTATGAACTAAGAAAAGTTTTTTTCTCTCTCTCTCTTGCTTGACTTGAGAACTGCAAGTGCAACTATTTTTGCTTGGATTCAGAATCTCTGTTTAGCAGCTCTGAGTTTCTCCTTGAATCAGTATTCCTTTATATAGGCAAGATGGATGGTGTCAATTTGATCCGTTACATGTCCCTTTCCATCCAGCTGTTTTGTCTTCCGAGGTGCCAGAGTGTCAACGTTCATCTTCCCTGTTGTCCCTTTCACGTTTTGGCACGAGACACACCAGTCAGCAGCTTTTTGTCATTGATGTCATTATTTAGCATAGTCCTAGGTTGGACCTGGACGTTTGAATCCAGCTGACATTTGATTTGTTTAAAGTAGCTTTTATCATTGATTCAGAACCCAGAAATGTTAGTGTACTAGGTTCCTTGACCAATCCCCATAGGAATTAAACAAATATGAGTGGCATGGGAGCTTGTTGTTGAAAACGACCCTTCATGCCCACTAACACCAAACCCAATCCCACTCACTCTTCTTCCAAGGTGTTTGATCACTGATTGAGCTTCTTGTGAGCTGTGATTCATGGTTAGATACAAAATATGCTACACATAAAATCAAAACCTAGTTAATGCATTTAACATATAATAATCATTTGTACAATCAATTGTATTTAAAGGTATATTATAATAGTATAATAAATGTGCATGCATTATGTTAATAAACTCAATTAATTAGCCTTAAGCAACCTACTAATCATCATCCGATTCACAACAATGACATCTATCTGTTATATATATATATATATATATATATATATATATATATATATATATATCTCCAGACAGATTTTAGAGATGACACCTGGCACTTTAAAAGAATATAAACAAGACATCCGGCCTCATATTATACCCTCTCTCTTTTTTGTACGTACAACATCAATTTAGTTTAGCAAAAGTATAAAAATATGAATATGGATGTTTTCATCTCTTTTAAAAATAATGATCAGATGAAGATAAGATGATAAGATCTTGAGAGTAACTTTTCAATTTATATTCATTGTGTTTTTTTATGCCTTTTATCATTAATTTCTCTTTATTATTTTATGTAATTAATCAAAAATTAATTATATTTTTTACAAAAAAATAAATATCAGTATGCTGGGTGACTATCAAAGAAAACTTTTTGAAATTTTTTTATTAATGTAGTAAGATATTCAATTTCCACGGGGTGTGTATGTAACAGCCCGGGTAATTTTTACGTTTTTAGCGTCACCGTAAAATTTATTTTACAGTCATTTACCATTAAAATTAATCTTGGGTAATTAATTAACGGTAATTTACGCATCGGATTTCGAAACCGAGCCGTGCTCCACGCTCAGGATTTTTCTGCGGATTTTCCGGACCAAAGTTGGAATTTTTCGGGTCCAGGAATCTTCAGAAAAATCGAGATTAACCTCGTATTATCGGGCTAGAAATTTATCAAGGGGGTATTATTGATATTTTCTGGTCCGGACGGGACACGACTGCATAATGCAGCCGCCTTGTTCCTGTACGCCCGTGAACTCATGTTTCCCCTGTGATGCTCGTGATGTGCCAGTACCCTGCATACCTTTTTCCTGCCAGCATAAACCCCGTGACACCCTGTATCACCTCTCCTCACCATCTGCAAGAAACCCCACTGCCTAAACCATTCCCTTGAATCTGCAAAACCAAAACAGAAAAGAAACCAAAAGAAAAAAAAGGAAAAAAAAAAACAAAACAAATACAAGCCACCCCATACGCCGCCGTTCCTCTCTTCTTTTCTTTTCTTCTTCTTCCTCCCGTGAACCTCACTGCCGGCCGCCACCACTTCCGTCGTCGTCACCGAGAGTCGACACCCCCACCTTCTCCTCCCTCGCCTGCCGTCGCAACGAGCCGCGCCAGCCACCTCCTCCTTGCTCCGGTCGCGACGCAGCCGTCCGAGCAAGGCGCCCCATCGCCGAGTACCCCGACTCCTCGCAGCAGAAGGCCACGCCGATGCCACCACCCTGGTTCGTCACCACCGCAGCCGCCGACGCCCCTGTCGCCACCGCCAGCCTCGCCCTACTTCCGCCGTCGCGCCACCTGCACACCCAAGGTGAGCACGCCCCGGCTACATGGAGATCGGGTCGGGACGACCCGCGGGTGTTAGATGGGTGCGGGTTGTAAACTGGGCTTGGGGTAGTGGGCTTAAGTGTGTGGGCTTAGTAGTGGGTTGGGTAGTTGTGTTGGGCCTGGACAAATGATTCTGGGCTTGGGTGAGTGTGGGCTTAGAGGTTAGGTTTGGGCTTAGGTTTGGGCTTGGACTTGGCCCAGCCCGAAAATAAATAATAAAAAAAGAAAATAAAAAAATATAAAAATTAAATCTGGAAAAGAATTATTAGTCTGGAAAAATAAAATATAACTTGTGAATACAATATTTTGGAAAATAGCTTTGGGAATATATATATATATATATGGTAAAATAATTGTTAAGAAGGAAAATAATTTTGGAAATATGTATAGTGTATTATAATAACTATTTTGAGGAAATAATTTTGGGAAGGGTATTATCAAGGTAATAAAATACCGAAATAGTATCCGGGTGCAGGAATAAGTATAAGTAAGGTATTTAGGACACTTGAAAAACATAAATGGTGAGTTATGACGATAATAGAAATAACCCGGGGAAGTAACCGAGACGAGTCAGTATTTAATTTTCGTAAATACAGTAGTAGCATGACATTGCATACCACTTATATGTGCATATTATTTGCTTGATATAGGAGTTGATAACGAGCTGGTACCTGAGGAGCCGGACTTGGAGTCAGTTGGACAGTTCCAAACTTGATATCGGCTAAGGTGAGGATGGATAACCTTAGATATGTGCCTGTAGTACTGTGTTTGTTTTGTTGTTTGATTGAACTGCTGAGTTGATTATCGACTGTTATTTGATTGTTGTGGAATTTGTTGATGCTATTGTTGGATTATGATTAGACTCGTGGATACTGTGATGATCAGTGCTGAACTGCTAAGCTGTGATTGATTGATGTTGTGAGTCTGCTGTTAGATTGGTCTGATAAATAATTTGGAATAATGGAAATGGATAATTGAGAATAGAGAAAAGGAAATGGAATTGATTTTGAGATGATGATATAATTGTCACTTGGAAAGTAGAGGTACTACTAGATGGTTAGAGACTAGTTCTGTGGTGTCATGGCCGGTGGGTTGGTTGATTGGGATGTTGATCCCAGATTTGTGATATTGGGATGTTGATCCCGGATTTGTGATATTGGGATGTTGATCCCGGATTTGTGATATGGGGATGTTGATCCCGGATTGTGGTTGGGCTTGGCATCCAGAATTAGTTAATAACCAGGTACGACCCTAGCTTGTCCAGCGACGGGCCCGGAAGATAAAAATTGGTATTAAGATAATATTTAAGCATTCTTTTGGTCTTGGTTAGTTGTTTATGGTAGTTTTCTTGTGTTGTGTATGCCTGTGCTTTCTACTGGGATTGTTGTGTTACTTCGAAAGTATTACAGTTGAATATATCTCTGTTTATCCTTCGTCGGTGAGCACTTCGGACTCACCCCTCGCCTGCGGGGTTTCATCCCGTAGGTTTGGTTGATCGTAGTTCAGGTACGATGTTCGTTGGCTGCTGCTTTCTTCTCTACCTGACTCCGGATCCATACACCGCTGCATCTGCATTCTAGTCTTCCGCTGCTTGTCTTTCTATTGTGATATTGCTGTTGTTGCTGTATTATATTTGTTGTTGGTAAGATTGGAGTGTAATGGCTTGAATAATGGTCCCCGGGATCGGGTGACGAATATTGTACTTGGGGATTGCATGTATTGTATTTTACTTTGTATGTACTGTCTGCTACTGTAGTGAGACGCCCCGACCCGTATTTACCGTACACAGTAAACACGTGCCGGAACTGTGACAACCCATCCAAATTAAGCCCAACAAACAGTATATAAAACAATAAACTGGCCAACGGCCCAATAACAAAACTGTAATCCAGCCCTTCGGCCCATCAAGGAACTCGTCACCCGAACCCCGGGGACATCAACAACAACAACCATCCGGCCCAATGGCCCAATCACAACATACACACAGCAGTAAACTCAACAATATGCACAGCGGAAGACTTATGACTCACATGATAACAAATGCAAGGCCCAATGTAACTAATGGATCCGAGTCCTGTCCGAGGGTACGCTTCAGCTTGCCCGGTACGCTCCTGCACTACAAACAACTCATCCTACGGGATGAAACCCCGCAGGCGAGGGGTGAGTCCGAAACGCTCACCGACGAAAGATAAACAGTGATATATTCAACCGCAATACTTTCGAAGTAATGCAACCATCAAATCAGATGAATCTATCACAAACAACATAACAGTGGATTACAACTCAAACAACACAACAGAGGTAACCAACACAAACAACACGACAGAGGAATCTACTAAATCATACCAAGCCAAGACTCAAAGAATACTTATTAGTTTTTATTACCAATTTTATCTTCCGGGCCCCGTCACTGGACAAGCTAGGGTCGTACCTGGTTATTAACTAATTCTGGATGCCAGGCCCCACCACAATCCGGGATCAACATCCCCATATCTCAAATCCAGGATCAACATCCCAATATCACAAATCCGGGATCAACATCCCAATATCACAAATCCGGGATCAACATCCCAATATCACAAATCCGGGGTCAACACCCCAACCAACTAACCCTCTGGCCATGACACCACAGAACTAGTCTCTAACCATCTAGTCGTACCACTACTTTCCAAGTGACAATTATACCATCATCTCAAGTTCCAGTCCAATTCCATTACTCTTTCATCAGTTATCCAATTTCCAATTTCCTCAGATTAATCCAAATCTCACTCAATTAACAATCTCATATCACCAATCTTTCACATCAAACAGTTCAACAATATTTCCAACACAACAACACAGGACTAACACGTTTCTACAACAGCATCAACAATTCCATAGCAATCATGTAACAGTCAACAATCATTCCAGCAGATCAAACAAACAATAAAAATACACAAACCACAAAACTACACACACAACATTACGGGCACATATCAGGGTTTATCCATCCTCACCTTAGCCGATTTCCCTTCTCTTGGAAGTCCGCAAACTGTCCCGGCTCCGGTTCCTCGGAATATTGTTTGTTATCGGCTCCTATATGGCAAATAATAACATATACTCACATAAGATGCACATAAATGCAAATGATGCTATACCGTAAAATAAAACCTAGAATGGTTCATTTACGTCCCGGTGAACCCCGTTATCATCATCATTCACTATTTATTATTTATGTGTCAGAATACTATACTATACTTATTCCCGGTTATTATTTCGGTACATACTTTGATAATACCCTTTCTAAGACATTTGATAAAAATAATTATTACTACCATTTATTTTCCTGTCCAAGAATATAATTACTATAACATAATTCCCTGGAAATATAACATATGCTTATACTCCCAAAATACTTTTATGGTACATATATTCTTTCCTAAAGTATTTACTATATAGTAATTTTACAAAGGATATAATAACTCTTATTTTAATTTCCTTAGTTTTCTTGAAAATAATATAACTTGATAATTACCTCATTTCTCTTTACAAAATCCTTTGTATTTAGGTTTCCCAAAAAAAAATTACATATTCATATACTCTTTCCAACATATATGGTAGAATAATTATTTACTATAATATACCTTCTTTTTCAACAGTAAAAACACCATGAATTAATTTTCCTAAAACTGGTCATGTTAAATATATATTCCCATGAGATATTCTATAAATAATAATCACACATATATATTCAGATTATACTCATCATTTATTATGTTTACTATTTTATTTTTATTTAAAATTACTTGTCATAACACATATCCCTTTTCCAATATTATCTATATAATTCCCTTAAGATAATTATGTGGTATATTCATATGCTTGTCACGTGCCCATATGGTATATATTATTGTTCCTATTATTTCCAGAAATTATAAATTTCTAACAACCATATTTATGTAATTATGTATATATGTTTCTATTTTATCAAATTAAAAGAACTGGGCTGAGTTAGATGAATCAGAGCAAGCCCAAGTTCCAACTCAACCTGAGGAAGACCAGGCCCACTGTCCAAAGTCAATAGGCCCAACACTAGGCCTTGCCTTGGACCAGCAGCCACGGCCCAATCCCTAGGTCATCTTCAACCTTCGCTGCTCTCCTGCGTCTTCGTCGGCACGGTGGTGGCGTGAGGTAAAGCACGTTCCGGCGACGAGGGAAGATGCGATGAGGGAGGCGCGGTCGGCCACTGGCGAGGCGAGGGTGGCGCGGTGCGGTTGCAGGCTTGGGTTCGAGATCGACAGCGTGACTCGAAGCCACGGGTTCCGCGCTGCGTGCGGCGGAAGGACGACGGCGAGGTGCAGAGAGGAGGAGCTCGGAAGCGGCACGACGTGGGAAGAATGATGGCGCGGCTTCCTGCAGGTGTGGTGAAGGCGGAGACAGGAGGGAAAGAGAAAGAAAGAAGGAGGGGGCGATGGTGATGCGTGGCTTCGTGAGGAAGGAGATGATGGTGACTTGCGGCAGTGGTTGGCGGCCGGTGTGGTTGTTGGTGGCGGTGGCTGCGCGAGGTGAAAAAAGAAAAAAAATGAGAAGATGGTGGCTCGGTGGACGGCAGGGGAGAAGGGAGGAAATATAGGGAAGGGGAGAGGAGGCGGATTGGGGAAGTAGAGAAAATAATTGAGAGGGAGAGAGGGATGTGGGGAAGAGATGAGAAGCAAACAAAAATGAAAAGAGGAGAAAGGATAGGAGGGGTCAGTGGTCACGGGTGGAGAGGCGGCTGGGAAGAAAGAAAAAGAGAAAGAAAAAGGAGAGGAGAAAGGAAGGAAAAGAAAGAAAAGAGAGAAGAAAGTGGGGCCCGCGTGGCCGGGGAAAAACCGGGAGAGAGGAAGAAATGTAACCGGGAAAGAGGAAGAGGAAGGAAAGAGAAGGAAGAGTGGCCTCGGGGCAAGCCTCATTCGGCCGGTCCGGATTCTCGCGTCGGGATCTCGTAAACGCAGGGATACTCCCGTCTTTTCGAATTTTCCGTCCCGAGTCCAAAAATACAACTTGGGCTCGGAAAATCCGATTAATCCTCCTGAGCATCGACCAACTCTCGGAACTGAAAACCGAGGCTCGGTTAGTCAGAAAGATACCCCCGAGCGCGGGAAAACTCTCGGTCTCGAAAAACGACTCCCGATTTACCTTGAATTAATTACCCAAGATTAATTCAACAGTAAATCATGGTAAAACGACTTCTACAGTCCCGGTAAAAATCAAAAATTTACCCGGGCTGTTACATGTAGTAAGAACAGTTCTGACACGTGTTTACCCTGTACGGTAAATATGGGTCGGGGCGCTTCAGTGTACTTGAAACGCCCCGACCCGTATTTACCGTACACAGTAAACACGTGCCGGAACTGTGACGACCCAACCAAACCAAGCCTAGCATACAGTGTATACAACAAAAACACGGGCTCAACAACCCAAAATAGGAAACGTCATAAATAACGAAACCGGCCCAATGGCCCAACAATAACAAAATAGTGCACAGCGGAAGACTTGACAACTCACAAAACACTGTATGCATCACTGATGCAAACTATGGATCCGAGCCCTGTCCAAGGGATAACGCTGCAGCCTGTCTGGTATGCATCTAACCTGTACCACAAATAACTCATCCTACGGGATGAAAGCCCGCAGGTGAGGGGTGAGTCCGAAGTGCTCACAACCATGGATAGACGATCAATAAGCACACTACATTTACTCAAGTCAAACACAGGCTAAACAGCCAAACACACCAAAACCAAGACTCGACCCAAAATAGGTCCAAGACCAAAAAGACTCAAATAAAAATCCAATTTTCCAATTTTATCTTTCCGGGCCCCGTCACGGATAAGCTAGGGGTCAGGCCTGGTTATCAACACATTCCGGGTGCCAGACCAAATCCAGAGAACCCAGAGATCGACATCCTAAAAATACGAACCCAGGGATAGACATCCCAAAAATAATCACGGGATAGACATCCCAAGCATAGACATGCTTATCACAAGTAACCCAGGTCAAGGCCACCACGAAACAGTCTTAAACCATTGAGTCGTACCACTACTTACCACGTGACAATTATATTATCGTCTTCAAAATCAAATCACAGGGATCAACATCCCTATCCAAAACCGAGGAACGACATCCTTGTCACATTTCATTATTTATTTCCAGATCAAAATGACACAGTGGTTAACAACCAAAATCTCGACACGGGGATAAACATCCAAATCAAAATACTGGGATAAACATCTCGACAACAGTCACAACAAATGCAATCATCAACAGCGTAATAAACATCAAGCACAATAACCGAGTAATACAAGCACATATTGAAGGAAATCCATCCTCACCTTGGCCGATTACTCAACTCCGGAGACAATGACCGGTCCGACGTCGGCTCCTCGGGAAACTGCCCGATATCCGAACCTATACAACAAAACAGTATATACTCACATAAGATGCACATAAGAGTATGTCATGATGCCGATACTGCGGAATAAACCCTTCCCGGTTCATATTCTTTATTTTCATCTTTTACCGAAAATATATCGTATGCATATAAGGTTACAAAAATATATTTCCAAAACTATTAAATCAAAAAATTTTCATCAAATAATATATTTTTTTCTCAAAATAATAATTACCATAATTTCCTAAAAAAATAATAACGTATTTATAATTTCCAGAAAATATATATATAGTATTTATCTTTTTCTAAATACATAATAATATTTTCCAACACAACCTTTAATTTTCAAAGTACATATATATATATATTCCTCAACCATAATTTTCCAGAGAAATTAATACATATATTAAATTTCCAGAAATTATTTTCATGATATTTATTTTTTTCCAATTAATAATAGTTTTCCAAAACAAAACTTAATTATTTATCAAAATATATATATTTATATTTTTCTCAAAATACCAGAATTAATTTGATCATAATTTCCCAAAGTAAATATATTTTTTTTCAAAACTAATTTTATTCCAGAAAATAAATAAATATATATATTATTTTTATTTTATTTTTTTACTGGACTGGGCTGGACTATGCAGCCCATGACCAAGCCCAGGTGCAGGGCCCAGGCCATGGCTACAAGCCCAACATCACGGCCCAAGTCATGTGACCAGGACCCAGGCCCGCTCAGCCACAGCCCAGCCCCGAAGCCCATAGAACCCAACTCCCAACCCGCGACCCGTCGGGTCAACCCGACCACAACACCAACGGGTCGTCTTCAACCGTGGACTGCTCACCTCGCAGTCGATGAAGAGGGCGGCGCGACGGACAGGGCGGCACGGATCGGTGAGCAGGAGGAGGCGACTGTCGTCGTGGCTCCCTGCGGTGGCGTCGAGCGGCAAAGGGAGGAGCAGGTCTGCCGGCTCTGCTTGCGGGTCGTCGCGGCAGCTTGAAGACGGGGCGGCGCGACTTGCAGCAGTGGCGGTAGAGGGAAAGGAAGGAAGGAGGATGGCGGGTGGTGGCTCGGTCGGTGAAGGTGGTAGGTGGCTGCAGGCGGCAGGGTGGCTCACGGTGGTCTCGGTTCACGCCTCCTCTCCTTCTTCTTTTTTTTCTTTTGTTTTTTTTCCCTATTTTCTCACTTCCCGATTTCCTTTTTTTTTCTTTTTCTCTCCATTTTTTCTTATTTCTTTCTTTTTTTCTCTCCCTCTCTTTCTCTCTTTTTTTTTTTCTTCCTTCTTCTTTTTTTTTTCCTCTCTTTTTTTCTCTTCTTTCTTTTCACTCTCTTTTTTTTTCTCTCTTTTTTTTTCCTCTCTTCCTCTCCTCTTCCACCGCCTGATGCCAGCTTTTAAAACCTTTTTTTACCATTTGACATGTGAGCTCAATAATGCAATTATCTGGAGCGAGTCCGGTCCGGACCAGAAAATAACTGATACCCCCTTAGTTATTTTCCGGTGTGATTTTTCTGAGAATTCCGGGACCCGAGAAATACCAACTGAGGCCCGAAAAATCCACGGAAAAATCTCGAGCGTGGGAAAACTCTCGGTTTTGAAAAACGACGCCCGATTTACCTTGAATTAATTACCCAAGATTAATTCAACAGTAAATCACAGTAAAAAGACTTTTACAGTCCCGGTAAAAATCCAAAATTTTACCCGGGCTATTACAGTCTACCCACCTTAAAAAGAATTTCATTTCCGAAATTCCGTCTTATCCATGGGTCCTACCACGATAAGCTTCTGGCACACTCTGCCAGGTGTCCAAACTCAACCCGAGATACTGCTTATACCCTTAAGCGACATCTCGTCCTCTATAAAAACCAAACCTCACGACTGGCATACTCACACACGGCCATGGACTCTCCACTCTGATCTCGAACAACCTCAGACTCCGAGAACAACAGCTACATCGGTGGCACTGCTTTCCCGACAAGCTCCGATGAAGAACCTCCCAAGAAGCGGTTCAAAACCAACATCATCGGCCTGAAGGAACACATGGTCATCTCCAGCAGACGGCGAAAGAAACGTGCTCCCAAGAAAGCTGAGGATAAGAAGGGCAAGGCGATAGCTGAGAGCAGCACTCCGCAGCAGACACTGACGCAACTGAACGTCTCACTGAAGAAGATCAGCTCGGCGGTGATGCAAATCGAACTGGCGTGCGCGGAACTCTTCCCTCACATGAAAAATGTACAAAAGCTTGTAAAAGATCTAGAGAAGCAAGTAACTCAATAGAGTACTTCTTCTCCGTTGTAAAACCGTTACAAAATAAATAAATTAAGTTTCCTTTTAAAATCAAAATCTCTTGTGTTATGAAATCTCTTGTTAAACAGAAAAATAGAACATCTCAAAGCAAAACAAAAATCAACAATAAGAATATAAAATCAAATATAAATAAATTAAAGATTAAATCTCGTTTAACAAAACCAAAATATAAAGAAGTTAAAATAAGACACGTTTTCATGATCGGCGCTCTAGATCGATCGTAACCATCCTCGATCCCGAGAAACGTGACATACGGAGCTAACGGTGACGTCGATTCCCTCGTGGAAAAGACGTCCATTTTCTCGTAAGTCGATGATCACGAGCACGTCCTGTGTCCCTCGAAAGAAACGTTACCTACTTGTCCACAAATTCCGTATGAGCCAAAAACGTCTGTCAAATCTCGTATCTCCCCACTATGTCCGAACAGGTGTAAGCTTGTCGCACATGCGCTCTACTCGAGGTGTGGTCCCATCAGTCTAGCCACAACGGTCACGGATGCATGTGATAAAAGATGCAAGAAAATATAGAAAAACCATGAAAAGAAACGCCAAGGTAGCCAGGGCGTAAGAAAATCGTAAGATAGGAAAATGGCTGAAAAACTCTGGCATTGTAGCCCGAAAAACGTATAAAGTACAAAGCAATAAATGAAGCAACGGCAAAATTTTCAAAAAGCAAATCTTGAAAATCGAAAACAATAATCACGCTCCCCATATGAGTATAAAAGACAGAGCGGTGAGAAGCAAATCATCAAAAGCATCTAAAATCAAACAACGCTCAGAAAAACAAAACCACAATGCTCGAAAAAACAAAACACTCACGCGTCGAAGCAACATGCCTGCTCCATCATCCGTCTTCTTCGTCGAAGGTGCCAACCTAGGCAGAAGAAACCGACTGGCCTACAGCATGATCAACGAGCATCCAAAAGAGCTACCGAACGAGCTCGGCAGAATGCCGCGTCTGGTCTTCGTCGACGAACTCTACTCATTGAGGTTCTTCGTCACTCCCATGGAAGAGACGTTCTTCCTGGAGGACCATGGAACTCTGAGGACCTCCTTCTACGGCTCGGCAAACTCCGTCATGTTTTTCATCTCCGAAAGACTTCAGGAGTTCAACCTAGAGTCCACTTGCCAATTCCCGGAGCAAGGTTCCTATTACCAACTCTCGATGAAAGCCCAGAGCATGCCCATAATGACTCAGCTACCTCCAACTTGGCCAAAGGCCCGACTACTGGTGTGGAACTGCAGAGGAGTTGCAAGGCGTTCCCAGGAGTTCTCGCATACCCTGAGGGACCTGAAGAACCAATACAAACCAAACATGGTTCTTCTCACGGAGACCCAGTGGCAACCTCAAGACGATCACGGTCTCATCCCACTCCGGTTCCCTACAGCAAACCGGTTCGAGCTTCCTGGCCAGAACAACGCAGGCGGCATGTGGTTCTCGTGGAGCGACAGGATCACGGTCAACATCAACAATGACCCCAACTGCTTCAGGGTCAACGTCGTTCCAAGGCGATGAATGTATTTTTATTTTTATAAAATATCAATGTAATATTTCTGTTTGTAATGAAAATATCAGCATTATTAATAATATTTATATTTTCGCTTATTTATGGCATCATTTACCTCATATGTGAATGTTCTGCGACAGCTGGCGTCCCTTGACTGGATCCATAATGCACTAACTAAATGATATAAAATAATAAACAAATGGAGCGAACTATGCAAACAAGGACAACAAACACTCAAGACTGCCCAACAAGACCAAACGCCCGCTCCTCTACCAAAATGAAACGCCCTGACCCGTATTTACCGTACACAGTAAACACGTGCCGGAACTATGACGACCCAACCAAACCAAGCCTAGCATACAGTGTATACAACAGAAACACGGGCTCAACAGCCCAAAATAGGAAACGTCATAAATAACGAAACCGGCCCAATGGCCCAACAATAACAAAATAGTGCACAGCGGAAGACTTGACAACTCACAAAACACTGTATGCGACACTGATGCAAACTATGGATCCGAGCCCTGTCCAAGGGATAACGCTGCAGCCTGTCTGGTATGCATCTAACCTGTACCACAAATAACTCATCCTACGGGATGAAAGCCCGCAGGTGAGGGGTGAGTCCGAAGTGCTCACAACCATGGATAGACGATCAATAAGCACACTACATTTACTCAAGTCAAACACAGGCTAAACAGCCAAACACACCAAAACCAAGACTCGACCCAAAACAGGTCCAAGACCAAAAAGACTCAAATAAAAATCCAATTTTCCAATTTTACCTTTACGGGCCCCGTCACGGATAAGCTAGGGGTCAGACCTGGTTATCAACACATTCCGGGTGCCAGACCAAATCCAGAGAACCCAGGGATCGACTTCCCAAAAATACGAACCCAGGGATAGAGATCCCAAAAATAATCACGGGATAGACATCCCAAGCATAGACATACTTATCACAAGTAACCTAGGTCAAGGCCACCACGAAACAGTCTTAAACGATCGAGTCATACCACTACTTACCACGTGACAATTATATTATCGTCTTCAAAATCAAATCACAGGGATCAACATCCCTATCCAAAGCCGAGGATCGACATCCTTGTCACATTTTATTATTTATTTCGTTATACTTTAGATCAAAATGACACAGTGGTTAACAACCAAAATCTCGACACGGGGATAAACAACCCAAAATACCAAATCAAAATACTGGGATAAACATCCCGACAACAGTCACAACAAATGCAATCATCAACAGCGCAATAAACATCAAGCACAATAACCGAGTAATACAGGCACATATTGAAGGAAATCCATCCTCACCTTGGCCGATTACTCAACTCCGGAGACAATGACCGGTCCGACGTCGGCTCCTCGGGAAACTGCCCGATATCCGAACCTATACAACAAAACAGTATATACTCACATAAGATGCACATAAGAGTATGTCATGATGCCGATACTGCGGAATAAACCCTTCCCGGTTCATATTCTTTATTTTCATCTTTTACCGAAAATATATCGTATGCATATAAGGTTACAAAAATATATTTCCAAAACTATTAAATCAAAAAATTTTCATCAAATAATATATTTTTTTCCCAAAATAATAATTACCATAATTTCCCAGAAAAATAATAACGTATTTATAATTTCCAGAAAATATCTATATAGTATTTATCTTTTTCTAAATATATAATAATATTTTCCAACACAAAATATAATTACCTTTAATTTTCAAAGTACATATATATATATTCCTCAACCATAATTTTCCAGAGAAAGTAATACATATATTAAATTTCCAGAAATTATTTTCATGATATTTATTTTTTTCCAATTAATAATAGTTTTCCAAAATAAAACTTAATTATTTATCAAAATATATATATTTATATTTTTCTCAAAATACCAGAATTAATTTGATCATAATTTCCCAAAGTAAATCTATTTTTTTTCAAAACTAATTTTATTCCAGAAAATAAATAAATATATATATTATTTTTATTTTATTTTTTTACTGGACTGGGCTGGACTATGCAGCCCATGACCAAGCCCAGGTGCAGGGCCCAGGCCATGGCTACAAGCCCAACATCATGGCCCAAGTCATGTGACCAGGACCCAGGCCCACTCAGCCACAGCCCAGCCCCGAAGCCCATAGAACCCAACTCCCAACCCGCGACCCGTTGGGTCAACCCGACCACAACACCAACGGGTCGTCTTCAACCGTGGACTGCTCACCTCGCAGTCGATGAAGAGGGCGGCGCGATGGACAGGGCGGCACGGATCGGTGAGCAGGAGGAGGCGACTGTCGTCGTGGCTCGCTGCGGTGGCGTCGAGCGGCAAGGGGAGGAGCAGGTCTGCCGGCTCTGCTCGCGGGTCGTCGCGGCAGCTTGACGACGGGGCGGCGCGACTTGCAACAGTGGCGGTAGAGGGAAAGGAAGGAAGGAGGACGGCGGGTGGTGGCTCGGTCGGTGAAGGTGGTAGGTGGCTGCAGGCGGCAGGGTGGTTCACGGTGGTCTCGGTTCACGCCTCCTCTCCTTCTTCTTTTTTTTCTTTTTTTTTCCCTATTTTCTCACTTCCCGATTTCCTGTTTTTTTTTTTCTTTTTCTCTCCATTTTTTCTTCTTTCCTTCTTTTTTTTTCTCTTCCTCTCTTTCTCTCTTTTTTTTTTCTTCCTTCTTCTTTTTTTTTCCTCTCTTTTTTTCTCTTCTTTCTTTTCTCTCTTTTTTTTTCTCTCTCTTTTTTTTTTCCTCTCTTCCTCTCCTCTTCCACCGCCTGATGCCAGCTTTTAGAACCTTTTTTTACTATTTGACATGTGAGCTCAATAATTCAATTATCTGGAGCGAGTCCGGTCCGGACCAGAAAATAACTGATACCCCCTTAGTTATTTTTCGGTGTGATTTTTCTGTGAATTCCGGGACCCGAGATATGCCAACTTAGGCCCGAAAAATCCACGGAAAAATCTCGAGCGCGGGAAAACTCTCGGTTTCGAAAAACGACGCCCGATTTACCTTGAATTAATTACCCAAGATTAATTCAACAGTAAATCACGGTAAAAAGACTTTTACAGTCCTGGTAAAAATCTAAAATTTTACCCGGGCTGTTACAGTACTAGTTCACATAATTTATTTATAACACTCCCCTTTGAATGTCATTGCACCTTAGATAGAATACCCTTGGGAAGAACTGCCTCGTTAAAAATCTTACCAAGAAAAACCCAGTGGGATAAAAACTTGGTGAAGAAAAAAAGAGTGCAGTGCGTATTCTACTCCTCCTGATTTTGGCACCCCTTGATATCTCAAACCATAGTCCTTTTTCCAAAAATTAATATATCGTATTTCTATCCGGATATCATTCCGTTATATTTATACTTTGAAAATTCCCTTTCCAAAAACATCACATAATTAATATTATTTTCCAAAAGGTATTTACCATAATATAATTTTTCCAGAAAACATATATATCATTTTTATTTTTTTAAATTGGACTGGGCTAGACCGTGGAATTAATTAATCCAGCCTACAACCTTGGACCCGGTAGACCCATAACCCATTTCCGGGTCGTCTTCAACCTGCAGCTGACCTTGGTGGATTGTGGTGGCATTGCAGACGATGGTGTCGCGGGAAGCCAGTGGTCAAGGAAGATGAAGACGGTGCTCTGGTCGTGGCAGCGTGATTGCGAATGACGTCTAAGGAGGTGACGGCTCCGTCGCTCTGGTCGGGTGTCGCGTGGAGGTGGAGACGCGACCGGATGTGCAACGGCTGAGAAAATGCAACGGCTATGAGGACCTGACCCAAAATTGATTGGGCCTCCTCACCTATTCCTTTACACCTTCTTCTTAACTAACAATCTAACAACCAAAGAAGTCGCCACCCAATATTTTATTTTGAAAAAATTTAGGAAAAAACCTTTCTTAGGCATCATCCTTCTCAGGCAACACACCTTAAGGTAATTGATCATAGCAAACCAGAGATTGTTGGATTCGGGGGTTCGCCATGGATAGGGAGGTGTTAGGCACCCATCCATGTTGCGGCGAAACTTTGTGCAATTGAAGAATAGAATTGTATGCCTTATGTATATGTGTGCATAGTGTGGAAACAAATCACATAATAAAATAAAACAAAACTAAAACAAAAAGGGAAATTAAAATATATTTGGGCTTGAGTTTCCACCACTAGAAACCACCTACGTAGCCCGACAACTGGGTTTAAAGCCCACGTAGTTCTCTACATGGCATCACAACAACAATTACATTAGTAGCAGTAGCATCATCAACATCAAATCATTAGCAAACAGTAGATAAAAAGAGACCTAGGATCACCTCTTGTAGCCCTCCTCTAGCTCCTTGATTTGGATTGCTTTCTCCACCCACTTTCTTCCCACTCCTTAGCTCAATCTTTGATCTCCTATTGATCTAACCTTGCTGCCTTCTTCTTGATGCTTTCCACCAAATTTCTCCAGAATTTTTGCCTATAAAACTATTTCTAGGTTTGGAGAAGTAGAGTTTTTCCAAGCACTCAAGCTTATGGGGGATGTGTGTAAAGAGAATTGTGTCCTCTGGATGTGAATGGAGGCCCTATTTATAGAGTTCTGGGGAGTACAGAGGTCGTGCACCTCTTAATGGTCAAGATCATAGCCAAAAATCTGGGCAAAAACCGAGTAGAATCAAATTATGGCCAAAAGTCGTGGAAAAAATCTTCCCAGGGAACACATGACTGTGGTCATGTTCTGATGGCCGCCAAGCCCGACGGTCTTTCACACTTGACCGCCCGGGCCTGCGGGTTTCATGCGTTCTTGCCTTTTTTAGCTCTAATTTCCCCCTAATTCTGCCATGACTTGATACACATTAAACCCCATATTTCATGTAATTTTCATACCAAAAACAAATTTACCATAAAAGGATAATTTAATTATGATTTTTCACAAAAATTAGACCTAAGATTAGGCTGCAAGAAATGTGTTTATGGTCCAATTAATTCTGGAGGGTCCATATTTTATTAACCTAGGCCTCTAAATCTATTCCTAACCCAAAAATAAATCATCTCAATATAATTAGGTTAAAACAAATAAAAAGTTGAAGTAAATAAAACTAAACATATTTTATTAAATCAGACCTTAGCACATGTTTTTAACCTAAGATTAAATCATCTCAATAATCCTAGGGCTCAAATACATAACAAGGTCCAAAATATAAAATATGCACATTCATTAAAATAAATTCTAAATATATTCTAACCAAAGACTAGATCATGTCATCAATCTTGTGGTTTGGACATACCTCAAGCCTAAGCTGATAGAATGTTTGTGGGTTAAATTTGGGTGTTCACAACGGCGACTGGAGGACGACTCGATGACTGGTGCTGCACGTGGTGTCATTGATGGCTCAGTGGTGTTCGCGCGAAAAGGAAGGAAGGAAGAAGAAGAGATGGTGGTGGGAGTGCCCAAAACGGCAACATTTTTGGCTCGGGTTATGTGTGTTGCTTTGTTTTCTTTTTTTTTTCTTCTTTCTTTCTTTCTTTCTTTGTGTTTGCAGGGCAGGAAGCGTACTGGGATTGTGTTTGTAGAGAACAAGAGGAAGAACTGGGTTACGGGTTTTGTAGGAAAGAAGGTATATACTGGGTTATAGGTTTTTGCTGGAGATAAAGAGATGGGTTGTATGGACATGTAGAACGAGCATGCTTTTTACAGACGGTGTTCGGTCGGTAGCACAGGACAAAGGGAGGCACCGACCTGCATAATTAAGCCGCCTCAATTATGCAGTTACTGCCGTATAATTGATTGAATATTGTCCGGACCAATAAATAACTGATATATCCCCTTAACTTTATTTCTTGCCCGTTCCTTCGGAGATAAACCTGACTTTTCTGAAGATTCTTGGACCCAAAAAATACCAACTCTAGTCCGTAAAATTTGCAGAAAAAAATCCAGAATGTGGGGTAAGACTAGGTTTCGGAATCCGATCCTCTATTTATTGTGAATCAATTACCCAAGATTAATTTAATTCGGTAAATCATTGTATAAAACTTTTTACATGGTAAAAATGCCAAATTTTACCCATTTACAATTTAAACTCTTATCAGAAAAGCTGATAATAACTTTTCACAAAAAAAAAACTGATGAAATTGAAACTCTCATCATAAAAGTTTATAAGTTACGTGCTTGATTTTAAAAATCATCGTCATTATCATTGTAGTTTTCAGCTGAAATTTAATATTTTCTTGATAAGGAAGAAGCAACATATTAATGCAATGTAAAAATAAAATTATATATATATATATGTAATATGTATTAATACATTATAGTACTCCATTTTGGTACTTCAGAATTTAACTATTCATATTTATATTCATTATAAGGTTTAGGTTGATAAGTTTTGTAACTTGATAGGATAATAATTATCAGTTAATAATGTTATTAAAAACTAAGTTGTTGTCATTTTTGTTCTTTATCATGTATCTTCTCATCTAAAGTTTCTTTTGCATCATCTCTCTTTAAATAGAAATACAGTGTCTTTGTGTGTATGATACAGTTTCTCTATTACTCGTTCATTCTCCCTTATTCTTTTTGTTTTGTTTCTACTTGCACTATGTAAGTATGTCAGTATTAAGTGAGGGGTCACGTGAACAAAAAATAAATAAGGAACACCTAACCCCTCACTTGAGGGGCTACTGATAGGGTAGGCCCAAATGGAGCCAAGCCCAACAGAGAACCCTAATAGGCCTGGAGGCCTGCACGTATGACAGAAAGTATATAAAGAGGGCAACCCCCTCTCATAAGGATATATACATAAACCCTAATAGAAAATACCAACCCTCTTCCGCATAACTATATTAACATGTATTTAATGTTACAATTTAATGTTACAATCAATTTTTGTGCTATAAAATGAGGAAAACCACACACTATGGCGATCGTATTATTAAGCTAATCTCTTTTTTTTTTTCACAACTAAACAAAACCATGCTTCATATTTTAAAGAATTGGTTACTTATGCATAGTTAAACTTCTGAATTTTCAGGGCAAAATAAAAAATTTGTGCTTCATTCACAATCAATAAATAAAAAGCAAGGCAAACAACATAACCTTCAAGGGAATTCAATGTAAGCTTTCAAATCCTCTCAATATAGTTGTTCTGTTCCTATTTTAGTATTCATATTTTAGAGTAGGAAATACCTTTTCAATTACTTTTGTCTCCTTCAGTAAGATTAAGTAAATATCCGTGTGCAACACGGTATAAATCAATCAGCACACAAACACGTGTCTGACACGTGTAGTTGCCTAGTTTATAATTATATAAATCGAGCTAGAAAAATTAGCAAATTAATATAATTACCCTTAATTAAGATGTATATATATATGTAAATACAAAAGAAAAATAAAAATTAGTAAATTAATATAATTACCCTTAATTAATATATATATATATATATATAATACAATAGAAAAATTATAAAAAAAACAATATCTTCTAGCATGTGCATAAGAACGTATTTCTATTTGTTATAAAGCAGAGTGACGACAATCTGCAATCTATAATCACAAGTAAATGACAATATATACAAAGCAAAAGGTTCAATTATAAAATAAAAATATTATAAATTAATAAATTGTGTAAAGTATTAACTTAGAAAACAATCAAATTACATAATGTATTAATTAACTAAGCCAGTAGAATCTACAGGGAGTGAACTAGTTCTAATAGAATATCTATTAGAATTCTTATTAAGAAATAAATTTATAAAATATCTATCGTGAACAAGCTACTAACGGTAATGTAGAATTTCCTTTCAGAATGTAGTAGAATAGGTTTCATAAATCAGATAATAATATTTCGAGAGTCTTATTAGTATGCCTAGTATATTTAACAATTACATCAAAAAAAAAAAAAAAGAGAAGGGCAAAGAGACACATCCTTCAAATAGTGCATGTTTCCTTCAGGTGGGGTTAATGCATGAAAATATCCCTAAACTTTATTGTTTTCATCACTCTTGTCTCTAAACAAATTATTGGATGATTTATATCCCTTAACTTGTGCCGAACCGAGTGAAGTTGTCCATTTACCTGCTGTAACCGGTTTTAAGAGTGGGCCCACCTCATGTTTAGTAAAAAATTGTTGTCTTAGTTGAGCACAATACCATTCAAGATTTTTTTAAAAAAGAAAATTTAGAAAAATGGAATTAAAAAGGATTTTAAAAATAAAAAATTGTATATCCTAGAAAGAATTTTGATGGCAAAGCAACGACAACAAACCCTACCCTCTCTCTCCCGCAATACCCACCTCTTCTTCTTCCGCGTCTATTCTTTTTTCTTCTCTACCAAACCCCAAATCGTCATCATCATCATCTTCTACATCTCCCCGCTTCTCTTCCCTCCCTCAACTAAAGCAGCAAAAATCCGGACCCAATATTGCTTCTTTTCTTGAAACCCAGGTAGAAATTGGAGAAGATTATAATGGGTTTAACCAAAACCCTCAATTAAAACCAAATCCTCATCCTCCCTCTTCTCTTTTTCTTCTCCCCCTCAACCTAAAACCGTAGCCCCCTCCCCTTAGCCTCTAGTTCCTAAAAGGGTGGTCCAATTCAAACCCCCCATTATCCTCTTTGCTGCTTCCCACCCGACCCACGATTCCGATGAAGACGAAGAAGAAGAAGAGGAGAAAGAGCAGAAACAGTGGGTAGAATCCGAATCGTAGGTGGCTGCAGATCTTGTGCCGTTGTAGAGTTTTGATGGATGGTAGAGTGTTGTTGATGGCAACGAGCTTATGCCGCTATGGTGTTTGATGGTGGGTTTGATAGTGGCAACTAGTTTATGTCGCTATGGCAACGAGTGTAGTGGTAGTGGATTCGTTGTTAGCCAAAATCTTGTTGTGATTATTGATAGTGAAAATAGTTGTGAAGGAGATGAGTATAATGAAGAAAAAAGTAGGATAAAGAGGGTTCAGGTAGATTATTTGGTACAGAACCCACACAGATATTATTTTTTAAAATTTTCCTTAAAAGTAATTCTGATGTGGAATATAAAAAAGTTAGAAAATAATTTTTTACTAAAAATAAGGTGGGCACCACTCTTAAAACCAATTGCAGCAGGTAAATGGATAATTTCACTCGGTTCAGCACAAGTTAAGGGATATAAATCATTCAATAATTTGTTTAGGGTTAGTGATGAAAACAATAAAATTTAGGGACATTTTCATGCATTAACCCCCTTCAGGTGTTAAGAAACTTTGGACCATACTGAATTTATATGTTGAGGACTCGAGCTATTTCACAAGACTTTATGATCTCTAGGTAAAGAAGAGAGAG
The DNA here is from genome assembly GCA_028386065.3 of Turnera subulata. NCBI lineage: Eukaryota > Viridiplantae > Streptophyta > Magnoliopsida > Malpighiales > Passifloraceae > Turnera > Turnera subulata. Next base: position 425,086 of record JAKUCV010007280.1, read on the forward strand.
CTCGCTAATTAATAGCATGAGTGATATATGGAAGCAAGCTGTACACGTTTACATCCGACTAAAATATAAGATAGGAAACTATGCCCCTATATTATTCTGAAAAATTTCAAAGTATAGATTTTCTGTTATAAAATAAATTGTGTGAATGTCATTGTTACCATCCAGTAAAATTTATTTTTATCTTACCCGAATTTACTCCCGGTAAATATTTTACCCCTACACTAAATTTCTACTTGGAATCATCTCTTTGGCTTAATTACCCTCCATAATTTCATTTGTCCTAATCCTATTATAATCTTCCTTTACCTAATATCCTTTTGATTTTATCCTTTTAAATTAATCACACTTATTTGTTTTTAACCTCCCATTTACAACTATAAATACACCTTCATTCCTTCACTTTTATACACTTATAACCTACCATAAACTTCACTCTCTTCTAATTTCCATACACCTCTCTTTTCATCTCCCTCTCCATCTAAGTTCATTATTCTTCTTTTCATATTATTATCAATGTTGTATTATTACCATTAAAAGTGTATTACTTCTATCAAGGTTGTATTATTACCTTGATCAAGGTTGTATTATTCCATCAGTGTAACGACCCAGGTAAAATTTATATGATTTTACCGAGTCGTTTAAACTCTTACAACGGTAAATATATTTTATCGTTGTAATCGAGAATTCTACCGCACCAGGTTTTCCGAGTCTTACCGGGAGTAACCGAGCTTCGTTTCGATCGCCAAGGACGTACGACGTTTTGGAGTATCTTCGTAACCGAGCCTTGGAATTAACTTCCGAGAATTTTACACGGCTAACCGAGCCTCGGTTTTCAATTCCGAGACTTGCACAACGCTCAGGGGAATTAATCAGATTTTCCGAGCCCAAGTTGTATTTTCGGACTGGGACGGAATTTCGAAAAGCCGATTATGCCCCTAGGATATTTTGGAACACAAGAGAAGCATGAAGGGCATATAGGTCTTTTGCTGGCTCAGATTTTTCTGCCTAAAGCTATAATTATTGATAGATTTTTACTGTCTTCTTTTTCTTTTCCTTTTTCCTCCCACCTTCCCTTGTCCCCCTGATTCTTTTCTCCTGCCGGCCACTCCTCTTGTCTCCTCCTTTATTTTTCTTTTTCCTTATCTTCTTCTCCTCCTAGGCACCACCGGCCGAACCCAGCCCTTCCCCTTCCTTTCCTTCTTCCTCTTCCCTTCCTCCTCCACCTCTCACCACCATCGCCATCTCTCTTCCTCTCACGCCTTCCTCCCCTCTCGTTTTGTCTCTCTCACAACACACCACCGCGCCGCCGACATCTCTTCCCTCTACCTTCACTCGTGGCCGTCACCGGGAGCCGACCTCGCTACCGCCTCTTCTCTCATCTTTGTTTCTGCTCACGACCGCCGCCCTCTCTCCAGTTCCGCTGCAGCCAGACGCCGCCGCCACCTCACGAGCACGATGCCACCGAGAAGTGAAGCGGGCCCTTCTGCTACTGGCAAGGAGCAGAGCACGAACCACGACTGAGCACAAAGGCCGATCTACCTCTCACCGTAGCCGACCGAGTGGATGTATGGGTAAACTGACGACGAACCACTCCTTTCCCCCTTACAGTTTCTTTCTCTTCTTTCAATCGATTTCTGCGAGCTTTGTTTTCTTGATTTTGGTTGTTGTTGGTTGGATTGACGGTGATGACGATGGTGGGGCTATTGTGGACGTCGCTGTGTGGTGGTGCTCCGGTCACCCGTGGGTGGCTGTGAGCATGATGTTGACGATGGTGGCTGATTCGGTGATACTCTTGCTCGGTGGTTTGGACGTTTTGGGTGATGATGAATAGTAACAGAGGACGTGTTGCCCTTGAGAACAGTAGTCGCGCACAGTACCTTGGCCGAATTCCGGCGAGTTTCCGGTGTCTCGGAAATTTTCCGGCGAACCCGGAAACGAACCTGATGGGTAAAACCCGAGCCTTGGACTCTTATGCATCTAACGGACCATGGACATAATAACAAACCCGAGCCACGTTAACAAACCCGAACAATATTAAACGGACCC